>PVHX01003673.1:39889-84455 GCA_004024805.1 Geosciurus inauris | reverse complement strand
TTGTTCTTTTCAACAAATGGTGCTGGGAAATGCATTTGCAGCAAAATGAAACTTAACCACTATCTCTCGCCATGCACAAAACTCAACTCAAAGTGGATCAAAGGCTTAGGAATTAGACCAGATACCCTGTGTCTAATTGAGGAGAAAGTAGGCCCAAATCTCCATCACGTTGGATTAGGCCCCGAATTCCTTAACAAGACTCCTATAGCACAAGAAATAAAGAAAAACTTGTTTCTAAAGAGTAACAGATGGAGATGGATGTATTGGGGAAATAACAGTCAAATGTTTAAAACTGGGTTCAGAATTTTTGTCATCCAATTCTTTCAAATGGATGGATTTTAGAGCCATATTAGATCTTTAAGTTAACCTAATCCCAGGGCTAATTTGATAGATAAATAAGATGAAACATAATAATTGAACAATTCTACCATGGCCATATAGTTTGTTAATAGCAGGTGCTAAACTTGAATCCAGAGTTCCTAATATCCATGTCAGATCCCTTTCCCCTGTCTATGTCTAGCTCACCACAAATAAATACCAACTCTCTCTGTACATGGTTCTTTAATCTGATTTAAGAGTAACATTCAGATAAACTTTGAACAAGTCAGTTGTATCAGCAATGTATATAATGGCTGAAACAGAGATAGGATATTGATATATAAATGTGAAGTATTTTTTTCTCATTTATGATGTAGGTGATGTCATCTCCATTTTAACGATGCATAAACTAGGATTTTGAGAGGTTCAGCTTTTTTTTAAAAAAAATTTGTTTTTATCTTATTTTAGTTCAGTTAAGTATACTTAATATGAGATCTATTCTCTTAAGAGATTTTTAAGTTCATCGTACAATATTGTTGATTAATCCTGCATAACTGAACCTTTATGTTCACTGAATAGCAGCTCCATATGTTCCCTTCCCACCTGCAACCAACATTCTATTCTTTGCTTTTATGAGTTTGACTATTTTAGAGTTCTCACATGTGTGGAATCATGTAGCGTTTGTCCTTATGTGGCTGGCTTATTTCATTTAGTATAATATTTCCTCTGTGTCACATATGGCAGGATTTCCTTCTTTTCTAAGCCCTAAATAATTTAAAATAACACCAAAGCATGTCAGAGCCAGGATGGGACCATGTGTCTTCAGATATTTGGGTCAATGTTCTTTACATTAACCGACACTACCTTCCTGTACAGAGATTTGCTCAGCAGAGACCTCATGAGGATGACCTTCTGGATTTATTTTTCCTTGATATATTTTGATTAAAATTAGGACAGTAAAAGGCTTCTAAAATAATAGGACCAGCCCTGACAAAATTAGGGATTAAAAAATACTGTCACTCCCTGTATTTGTCCTCTCTCATTTGTCTACTGGCTACGCCATTTGCCTCCATGTCCAGCCCACACAGCATCCAGGCAGTGACCTATTCCATCAGGATGCGAGGACAACCTCCTCCATCATGTCATCCATGCTACCCTTCTAGACTGTCCAGATTGTACATTATAAAGGCGGTTGCTTAGGAAAACTAACTCCATCAAGGTTAATGCAATACAGAGGTCTTCCAGATATGAAGAGAAAGGGAGACGAGAAAACACTGGGGAACTGGTGGGAGAGGAGAGCTTGAAGGGCTTTATAAAAAGGCTTTTTGTCATGTGTTGAAATCCACGTGTGAATTAGGTTGTTCAAGAATTGTGGGTGGAATGAACTATAAGGGGAAACTGGGGGGGAGGGGACATTTAAGGAGCATGAAGATGAGTGAGGACAGTGGCAGGTATGTTGGCTGAACAAATATAAAGGAAGAATGATTTGTGGACATCACAAAGGAGAGGAGACCTCAGAGAGGAGACAGATCAGGATTCAGATATAAGGCAGAGATTGGGAAAAGGGGAGGAAATAACTTTATGCGCAGTATGTGTAACACAGAATTGGTAGCTATATTCTTTGTAAAAAGAATATACATCAGTTGGTAAGAAAAATGTTAAGGCAATTGTAATTTAATAGACAAGACTCCAAACAGTTCACCAATGGGGAAATATAATGAACACGTGAGAAAACAAAGCACTTCTTAAAAATCAATTTGAATAATTGTGAAGTACCATTTAACACTTCTTAAAATTGAAAATAATAATAATCATGTTTTCTTAAAGTAACACTTATGTGTATTGCTGACGATATTGTGAGTCATTTAAATGGCTTTGGAAGGTAGTACAGCAATATACAGCCTTTCAAAGTACAATTATGAAAATATGTAATATGGAAAGTGGTTCTAATAAAATGATCTAGATAAGCAGAACAATTAGATTCAACTCTACAACTATGTAAAAATTATGATTGGATATAAAAAAGGAATAGAACAAAATTGAGCAAAATAAGTACATTTTAAGTGATTGATGGTATCATTGTTAACAATACTTAATATTATTTGCTTTTAGTGTTCCATTCCTGCTGACATATTTTTGCCCTTAAAATAAGTAAATATACATTGTACTATGAATTTGTTATATGTTACCTTTTCATTTTATTTATTATATATTCAATGTTCTTTTGTATTTTGGGCCAATGGTAGGACAGTTATCATCTCAGTTTGTTTGGGAATGAGGGAGTTTCCAGAACTCATGGCTTTTGGTAGTAAGAACAGAAAAGTTCCAGTCAATGTGTATGCACTGGATTCCCTAAATAGAGTAAATATTAAAATTTTCCTCAGTCTTTCTAACTCTAGTATTTTATTCATGCATTATCAATAGTGAGGCAATAGCATCTTTGTAAATTGTTACTAGTAGGTTTTGACAAGTACCATATGATTATTTTTAGTTTTAAATGATTCTTATTTTCTACTTAAATTGCTATCATATGTTAAAATTTACAACAAAGAGTCCTCCTTTACATACAGGATGTTACAAAAGAAAATGGCACTTAAACTAGTAAAAGTCATCTTATTAAAGGTTCAGCCCTGGAAAATAAAGTTATTGGTAGTTATTGTGACTATTTGAAGGAGAAAAAGCAAATGGAAAACAACTCCAGAAAAACTCTCAAATCTGTTTGTAGGTTTTCCTGTTGGGGCATCTAAGTCCTAGTCATACCTTCAGCACAACTAAGCAAGTTCATTGGGAACATTTTTCCCTCTTCTAGTAAAAATGAAAACTGTGTATTGGTTTCCCCCGCACTTGTATACTGATTCTAACCTTACATCTTAAAAGTCTTTTGGAGGAAATTTTTCTCAAAAGATTTTCTGGAAGAACAAACCCATTATGCCACTCAGGTTCCCTAGTAAGGAGTGGGAATAAATCCAAACAAGAGTCTGATATGAACCTCGATGACTATATATCAGTCACCAAGAGTCTTGGGCAAACTGCAGGCCAATGGAAAGCACTCCCCCGCCTTCATCTTTGGGTGATTGCAAAGCTCAGGACTTCTGGCTACTACTTCTCATGCTTCATTTTCAGCCTAAATTCCTTAAATGGATTTGAAAAGTGGCTTCCAGTACACATTTTCTAGGTGCATCTTACTAGACCTATATTGGAAACAGAGTCCTTAACACTTGCACATAAGAGTGAATCTAATAGTTCAAAACTTTTTTTTAGAAGCCAAGTGGATTAGCATTGCTATTTCTGTATAAATTAATTGTCCCTTTTCAGGCCATGTCAGTTTATTCTTCATCTACCATGTGTACACATTCATAAGCCCTTATAGTATTTAATGAAGAGATCCTTTTTAAGTATTGATAGCCACAAGAAAATTATACCATGTTTGATCTGTGTTAAAGAATCAAAGTCCAAGATCTTTGAATGGAACTTAGAATAAAAATGTAATTAGGTTACATCCCTAAAGCCTGATATATCTTTAAACAAGACTGCAAATGAAACTTTATTAGAGCTTCAAATGAATTATTTCCTTGCCTTTTTTTTAAATTCATTTTCTTCCCCTTCTCTTTCATGTCTGTGTTACCAGCATTGCCGCTTGCATTTTACCTGTCTATTCCAGGGTGTTTTAATTATTTACTGCTTAACGAGTAGCACACAGAGGAAGCCTCGTTCAGAGGTGCCTGCTCTGCAGCAGATTTTTCTGTTTCAAAGCTTTGCAAGGAGGCCATGAGTAGCTGCACTGAGCCTGCGGTTCTTGCTGCATGGAATGAACTGTTCTGGAGGCAGTGTTTCCTCTGTCTGTCTGAGAAAAGACACTGTCCCAGGAGTATCTCTGCAGAGGTGGGAATGGCCAAGAGCAGGAGGATTGTTGGGTTAGAGTTGGGTGACGTTCTTTCCAATTAGTGACTTTAGCAGCATTTCATCTGAATAAGTGACACCATTCCATAACATTTAAGTTTGAAGACATTCAATATAACAAGACCATCCAGATTCACTCCAAATGGCAAACACAAAACATGCACACACAGACACACACACCAAGATAATATCACATAAAAAGTTACTGAATATCAATGAAGCAGCAGGCATTCAGCATGGAGCTGCATGTTTTAAGCATGCAGCCATCCTTTAAGCTTGACCTTGTGATCCTTATTTCAGACCCTTAAAGAAGGGGTGGTCAGGAGCAGTGTGTGCAAATGGAGCTATAGCATCATGGTACTGAAGTTCAAACCTTGGGCTCTGTGAGAACGTCAGACATTTGACAGTTTCCGTAAAAGCTTGGGACATCAGCTCTGCCCACCCAAGGGTCAAAAAGGTTCTATGTGTCTGTCTATCTATCTGTCCATCTTGTGCCTGACACATATTGAATGTTCAGCTAACATTATTGTTTCCTCTCTACACTCAGCTAAATAGATTTTTTGTTGTTGTTGTTAATTAGGTGTTTTTTGTTTGTGTTCTGATGACAGCCAAAGTAATACATGTTCAAGCAAGGATGTATGGCAGGGAGAGTTAGTACTCTCCTCTCCTCCTCACCTCTGTCTTCAATAGACTCAGTACTGATACTTCACCTCCATGCTGTTCTCTTTGCTCATATAATCATACACAATTCAGATTGGATGTGGTTTATTTACAATCCTGAGCAATATGTAATTTAGGTAGGAATGACATTATTGATTAAGTCCAAGCAATATAATTCAGTAGTTGATCTACTGTTGATATGGACTTTAGTTTTCCTCAGATTTTATGCCTATCAACACCTTTTACTTAGTATTTGTAAGTAAGGTGAAAACATGATGGCAAAATAATTCATTCTATAAGGAAAAATGACAAACTCTACATGGTTTGTCAATGGCTAGTATTGATTTCATAGTTATATATTGTCCAAATGTTTTAACATTTAAATTCTTTATTCTTTTGAGTAAATTTGATGCCTTTAATTATGCACTTTTAAGGGCAAAAAGTGCTTCATGCTTAATCTCTAGACAAAACAAAACCCAGATAGAAACTGATGGAGGCTTATAACTGATGGAGGCAGTTAGACCTGTGCACTGACCACAACTCAGCTATTTAAATCATAAACACAGCAATTAATAACAACTCCTCCAGAATATTTTGGAGGTCAAGGCAGATTTTCTGAATTTTTAAAAAATTAACTTGGGCTAGTTTTGCTGACATCAGTCATAAAGACCTTGATGAGTTTCCCCTACACCTGTCTTCCTGTCTTGTGGAACCCTTCTCACTGTATTCTTTAGTGACTGACACTCTCTAAGCAGTGTGTGCTGGAATTCCTACAATGTCCACCTGAAATATGTGCTCAAAATAATAAAGAGAGGATTCAAATTTTAAAATAGCCTCTTAAATTTCTCCTAAGTATCCCAAAGTAGTTACTCAAAAGTTATGAGCACATTTTCCGCCCAGTTTATTCGGGATGCTATTGAACTGCAGAACAAAATCTGTGTTTTCCAGCATACCATTGTGTGATGATATACAGTGGGTTATAGCCCACAACAAATCTCCTGCAGGAGATAAACCCTCGAAAGTGACAGTTTCCCCCAGAAGTGTGGCAAGCCCTTAACAATTTCGGCATATAGAGTACTGTTATAATTATCATAATTGAATGTAAAAATTACAAGGTAGTATAAATTGTTCATGCAGTTAAGCTGAAATGGAAAGCAATGTCTTTTGTTTTTACAAAGGGCAATAACATTTTTCTCTTTTTGCTACTGTTCAATATTGCTTCTAGTGGATTTTATGTCTGCATCATACAGAATAGTAACTTACACCAAAGATGTCCAGTAGCTCCGGATTAAAATGTAATATAATATACATAAAGCTTTATTGTTCCTTTAGGTTGTTGTTTTAAACTAAAGTGGAATATTTCCCTAAAGTCCTCAACAAATGTGCACAATTTGAAACTAAATATGCTTAAGACCTGTACCAGGCTGCCGAAGAAATGGGCCTTATGGACCTGTCAAATTATTTTCCTGCAATTGTTTCTATAGCGTTATTTTTACTGGCAAATGTACAAGTTGATAGAAAAGGAAATAATTAGCTACTTTCAGAATTGCTGATGCATGGAGCTAAAACGGGCCAGTCTATGCATCTTAGAGATTGTGACATTTTAAATTACCTGAACAATACCAGCAGCCATCTTTGGACATAATTAACACCTTGCCTAATTAATGTCAGGTCTGCAGAGAGTCACACTTTATTTATGAAATATTATTTTATTCTAACTTGCTTTCGCCCTTACAATATTGCAAACTTTGGATTTATTTGTATGCTATTTTCTTAAGCGTAGCAACTTCTTTTTCCTTTTTTTTTTCTTTTTCTTTTTTTGTTTCCCTCCCCCTTCAAGTAATCAATGCACTGCTGAATGAGTTCATTTTAATGCACTCAATCATGCCTCTAATGTTCGTAGCTTACGGGCGCAAGCATCAGTAATGCAGGAATGTTATATGGCTTTAGTTTGGGCCATTTCATAAAATATTCATGGAATCAAAAATGTGCATCAAAATAGCGGCTGGGAGAATTACATTTATGTTCCTGCTTTTATGGCAGCTTCACATTTAAACCCATTTGTGTTAATATCTAGTCAATCTTCCTACTTTAAAAAAAAACTAAAATGGGAGAGATCATATACATTCTCCTTTGCTTAATATTTGTTCTAGACATCTGCTGTGATACAACAAATATCTATAAACTTTCAGAGATGTTGTGCAGAGAAGAGGGGTAAGCAACAATTTGGATAATATCCAAATATATAAAATGTTATTTTCTCTACATAGTGTTTGTCTTAACATCCCACCATGCATTTTGCAGTTTACCACATTGTCTGGGTTTTGTTTGTATTTTTAAATAAATGGACGGATTTCTTGTTAGTGTGGGCCTTAGATAAAGTGAAACTCCCTTGAAGTAGTTTTATTTTAAGAGTTCCCTTTCCTTTGGGTGAAAAACTTGAAATGCATGCCAAAACTCCTTACTGTTTATGTAGATGTTAGATAATTGCTTAAAAATATAAAATAAAGTAAACCTGAGGCTT
Organism: Geosciurus inauris; assembly: GCA_004024805.1. Classification (NCBI taxonomy): domain Eukaryota; kingdom Metazoa; phylum Chordata; class Mammalia; order Rodentia; family Sciuridae; genus Geosciurus; species Geosciurus inauris. The sequence continues at coordinate 77,053 of PVHX01003673.1, read as the reverse complement.
TGGACCACCTCTGTTTTTACCTGGGTACTCTGGCATTATGCAGTTGTTCACTCCTAAGTTGCGTTTTCTGACACTATTTCATACTATTGCAGTAAACTGACTACTGAATATATATCTGCAGAGGGTTATCTTCAGCTCCTCCAATGAAACATTTTGTATTTTTTCCTGGATTACGACAAATATTAGTGGGACCACCTGGAATTATGTGTGGTGTAGAACCACATTTGAGGCACTTAGTTGGCAAGAATTGGTGTGTCCCAGCTATCGTGGCCACTGCTGTGACACTTCTTACTTACAGCGGTGATTCCCAGTACCACTTCCCCTCGGGAGACTTTCCCCAGGCCTCCTCTTTTCCATGCTCTTTTCTGTTAACGCTTTTTTGTGTGATATGTTCATGTAAGCTCCTCCCTCTGCCTCTCTTCTTCAAGGGAAATCAAGGTCACACTAGAGAATTCCAGAGGAAGACAAACAGTTGTTCTTGTCCCCTAAAAGACTGATAGGGGGTCTATAAATCTCAGCAGTTTCTGACATATTGAAGTTTATTATTTGGTGACAAAGGGTGGACTGTAAATGAACTCTTTGAAGAAGTTATAAAGGGATGATATAAGCCAAACTTGAAAATCCAATTTATTATCTTCATTGGTATTTATATATTTACCTTTGTCAGTTTTATAACCTCTCTCTCAGAAATATTGAATTCAAAAATTTCAGATAAAAGCAAAATGCATTTTGTCTCAATAGTTGTACAGTCAGTTATCATCACAAATTGACTCAGAAAGTAAGATCATTGTTAAGGTCCAAGTCATATTTGGAGAGAGAGATTGGATAGAAATCTCCTTAAAGATTGGATAGTAAGTCATCCTTAAAGGAAATGCTTGCTAATTTAAATTACTATGCTGTCTTCATTGCATGAACCTATTTTTAAAACATTTTTAAATCAAATATTATGCTATGTTTATTCTTTCAAATTCTGACCAGCTTTTAGAAAGAATAGCCAAGTAGCCAGGCGCTGTGGTGCACACCTGTCATCCCAGCGGCTTGGGAGGCTGAGGCAGGAGGATGGAGAGTTCAAAGCTAGCTTCAGCAAAAGTGAGGCACTAAGCAACTCAGAGACCCTGTCTCTAAATAAAATACAAAATAGGGCTGGGGATGTGGCTCAGTGGTTGAATGCCCCTGAGTTCAACCCCTGGTACTGCCTCCCCCTAAAAAAGTAGCCAAGTTATTTGTGTGCTTATGGTCATTTGGATCGATTCCTTGTTGTCTTATTTGCTGCCACCAAGTAATTTTACAAACAAATCCCTACAGATAAGAAGGACTGAAAATGTGACCTCTGTGTAGGAACTTCCAATTTAAACAGCACTGACCAGAACCCCAGTGGTCTCATCTGTGGCGAAGTGGCTTAAGAAAGGAGGCAAAGTCATGAATAGCTGGATAAGGCCACAGGTGACTAAGCCTGGAACACCCAAGGAATCCCAGGTGTCCCCACACAGGTCACCACATGGCTTAGGGCAAAGCAAGGAACTTAGAGATAGCTGGTTAGTTATACATTACATTCCTCAGAAAGACCAGTCAGAAGCACATCCGAGGCCCATATCTGGACTTTTGTTGGAGGTTCTCTGTGACAACCTGAGTTACAGAATTATGGAACTTATTTTAAATTTGTTTTAAATGTATTTTAAAATTGTTTTAAATTATGGAACTTATTTTAAATTTATTTTAAATTATGGAAATTATTTTAAATTTAAGAAATTTAAAACCATGCAATTAGAACATTGTTTTTAACACAAGATATTTATGTCTGGAGAATTGAATAGGCCATTTAACTTCCTGACTCTGAGCTTGTTGATCAGTTTCGGACGTGGTAGACCCGGTTGTGTGGGCTTTCAACAATCTTGGGTTTAAATCTTCATCATCACTTATTTTAAATCTGGCTTATAATAATTGAACCATTTAAGCTTTGTGAACCACACTTTCCTCTCTAGTGAAAAAGTAATAGTCATATCTACTTCACCAGTTTGGAGAAGGCTCAATAAGATAATTTATGGGAAAGTCACCTTCCATTTTGTAGGTTTTCGGGAAAGGGCAGTTCCCTGTTCTCTTTTACTTGAGCATCTCAAGCTCCGCCTCATGGGGGATTTCGAGTAGACCCTCTGTGAGCAAACCATGGCCAATAATCATAAGCGAAGTAGTGTATGATACTAGCCCCCGAAGCTCTAGCAAAAATCCAATTCAACCACAAAGACTATTTCTATTTATCCAAAGGTTCACTTTCCATTAAAACCAATATCCTTAGAACCTCCCTTATTTCAATCCTGCTGGACAACTTGACCAGGCAACCTAACAGCCACCCCAGACCCAGCAACCCAGAGGCAAGTCTGGCTTACAGACACTACCACACCTTGAATTTTCTACCCATTCCCTCCACCTCTCCTTTCCTTACATCAACCTTCTCCTCCTCCTTCTGCCTCTGTAGATCACATATTTGACATGGATATCAGTTCCCATTTACTCTCTGCACTGCTCTATTTCACTTGCATCTAATCTAATGAACTGAGTTATCTCAAGTTTCCATCTCTTTTACAGTACCTATTTTTTTTCTGAAACAATCTGGTTTCCTGTATTCGCTGATCCCTATTCATATGGCTCAAAAGACATATGTGTCTATACTTTATGAATAGATGGATACTTTGGGAGGAAAAAAAAAAAGAAATCCTGTCTACATCTTTCCAGGAATGCAGAGCTGTACTTTGCAGGCAGAAATATAGTTAACAGAGGAAACATAACACACATATATGCCAGTGCTTCATTCCAGTTTAAAAAAAATGAGGGTCATGGGTATTTGGAAGAAGGTGTTTCTGGCAAGAGGTGCTACGGAAGAGCGATGAAAACCTATGCCTGCTTTTGTAGGAGGAAAGAAAAAATTGTCAGCAAAAAGGAAAAGATGGATTAGAGGAGTGGACTTTAATCTTGAAAATTACTATCCAAGTGAAAAAGGAATTGGGCATTATTTTTAAAATATATTGCACATTTCTCATTACAAAAGAAACACATTTGGATGATGTGCCAATGAGCAAAAAGAAAATGCCAATGAGTATAAAGAAAAAAAAATCAAGAAAAAGAAGAAAGGAAATCAGGAAAGAAACCATCCATCACCCATAATCCTACTTCCCAGTGATAATGCTTTGTAGATGTTTTTTGCCCTTTTCTGCCATTTTCACTTATAGACACCTGCCCATGTAATGAAATATTCTTCTGCAATGCCGAATTTATGGCTTTGTAGTCTTCTCTCATGTGAAAGTTTCCCACTATAAATTTATAAACAGCCCTGCCATACCCATGGTCGTCTCTGGGGGTATCTCCGCTGACGTTCCCTCTGCGTGGTATGGCAAGAAGTCAGACTGTCCATGTCTTTACTGACGTTTTGTGCCAATCATTTGTGGAGGATCCATGGCTATTGGTTGTCTTTCATTGGAACTATTATTCCTATTTGTGCATTCTTTAATGCCACTTTTGATAACAAACCCAGTGCAACAAACAGGGAAAAATTATATGCAGTACTCATGGCGGCAACTCCTACCTGCACTATACAACAAAACACGTTTGAGGAAATATATTGACCTAATATATAATGCAAAGTTTATTCAGTTAGGATCATATTGTTATACGGACTCAGCTAATTCTTGTTTTTCTCAGGAAGAGTAAGTTGGACTTAAAGAATATAACGAATTAGTGGTTATATTTCAATTGGCGATAAGATAGTTTGGAAATATTATTATACCAACTGATAACACTAGCTGTTTATTGAGCACTAACTCTGTAATGCATTGAACATGCACTTGTTCATTTCTCACAATAGTACCGTGAACAGTTACACTATAAAGCTGTTTCACAAAATAATAAACTAAGGCATAGAGAGGGCAGGGATTAGCCTGAGGCTAAGAAAAAAGTGGTAAAGCTGGGACAAGAACAGGCCACCTACCTGAACCCTGCACTTGCTCTTCACCACTACAGCTGAGAGTCTCTTCAGTTAAGCTCAGTGATGTCATTTCAATACCGTCAAAGACCATTTACATTACAGTGTATTGTGAGCGTATTTGCACAAGGCAGTTAGCAAGTAAAATAAAATCTATAGCAGGGAACTACAAGCTCCTCTTCTAGAAATAAGTTAACTCATGTTTTAAGGAATGAAATAATTTAAGGCTAATTTAGAGTTTTGGCTTTGAGAAGATACATTTTGGATCATATTGTAGGGCACAATCCAGAAAGGCAATTAAGCTACATCCTAATTATTCAAAAGTAAACAGTTTCGTTTTCAAACTGAACAAATGTCTCCCTCAAACTTTGAGAAGCAGCTTAAAGATCCATAATATTTGGATTTGAAATCTGTACCAGATGCATCCTTTCTCAAGATATCTAAATTCTTCCTAAGAATGAAGAAAGTGCCGTCTCTTGGGAAAGCAACAGAGAATACTGGTTAAAAGCAGGAGCTTTGGACAAAGCTTTCTGGATCTACCACCCACTATCTCACTGAGCCTCAGTTTTCTCTTCTGCAAAATAGAATCATAATAGTCCCACTCCACAGAATTGTTTTGAGCATTAAATGGGACCTACATATAAAGTACCTAGCACCGTTCCCTGTATACATGATGCTCAGCAAATGTCAGGCAATATGATAGGGATTCATAATTGCTATTGGACTTCCACTCTGTCTCTCAGCATGTGCAATCCTAGTCCTTCCCCACTAGCTGAAGTACATCCCTCTTGCAGGTGTCAAGCCAGAATTCATCCTGAATCCGAGATCCAGTTAGTAATAGCTCCTTTAACTCCTTTTCTGCCTCAGAGATCAAATTCTTCCCTCTATTCTCCCTTTGCTTCCCCCTTTGCTAGTAAAGCTAAGATATACACGAAATTTCTGAAAACATGTTCTGGCCCATGGTTTATATTTATGAATGGCTTTTATTCTTCAGGTCAGCTTCTGGAAGCCGCTGAGCATTATGAGACATTCCATCAATTGACGCAGGGGCGGATATGGAAGGATGAGACAGACCGCTTTCTCAACATGTGGGCCTGTGAAAGTCTCCTGAGGACCTACAGATTACTCTCAGACAAAATGCTGGAGAATAAAGAATACAAACAGGCCATCAAAATTCTAATAAAAGCTTCTGAAATAGCCAAAGAAGGTGGGTGGAAAAGAAACATTGCTTTCTTTAATGGACAGACACTGGTTCTCCCAAGAGTAAAGTGAAACCCGTCAAGTGTTAGGGTGATTATTTCCTATGAAATGCAAAGACAAATGCCATCAATATACTTTCAAATCTCACTGTAAAACAGAGGTGGCTTAGTGCTGACAACAAGAAATCCATTAGTTTCTTGAAAGCTTTATCTCCAAAATTACAACCTGCTGTGGGCAGTGTTGTAAAACAAGGAACCCACAATGAGAGGATAAGGTCACCTGCAAAAGTTAAGGTTGTGTGTGTGTGTGTGTGTGTGTGTGTGTCTGTGTGTCTGTGTGAAAGTTGTTTATTTCTGGAAACCTGAGGGACCTTTCACTGTTTATAAATTGCCTATATATAGTCAAATAATTTGGAAATTATGATAAATATTTAGTTAGGGATAACAGGAAAATAGGACTTCAATATATTTTGGACAACTGCCTCTCAAAGTTTGGCCTTTGGACCAGAAACATCAGTATCATCAGGAGACAAGATATAAAGGCAGCATCTCAGGTCCTAGCCCAGGCTGCCTGCATCAGAAGCTATGGGTTAGCAAGATCCCCAGGTGATTCTTATGCACACTTATAACAGGAAAGGTGCTTTTGTGAGAGCTGCTCATATCCTTAACGTTCTATATAATTTATGTCTGTATATAATACAAGGGAAAAATTTGTAGCATATTATTATATGCTTTTAATTTGTGAAATACAAGAATATTTTGTTGCCATACAAGAATTCACTAATAGACTAGCATTTTCATGAAGGAGAAAAAGTTCTGCCCTTAAATTGAAGTTCATAAGCTCATTGATATATTTAATTGATTTAAGTAACAAGTGGCTTATTTGAAGTAAACAGGACTGATTTGGGGGGTATGATTTTTAATTTACCAAAGAATGAAAGTAAACAGCTCATTCTTCCAATTACTTCTTTTAATAATATTAACTGAAATAGTCACAGGAAATCACCTTCATTGAAAATGATCCTGTTAAATGAACCCCTTTTGAATAGATGATGATCTAGTACCTTCTCCAAGAGGATGAACATGACATAAATCATTAGCTGTTAGATCATTTTCAGCAGCAAACTTTTGTTGCATGAAATTAACAAGAATTTCAATGCAAAGGGATCTATATTAGTAAAGCTATTTTACTTTAGGTGCATATTTGCTGAGATGTAAGATAGTTCACAAAAGAAAGGAAGGTGACTGGGGACTCTTCAATGGTCAGAGCCCTGCCAAGCAATCTCCTTTCTGAAAGATCTCTCACTTTACAAAGGACAGAGAAGGGGAACAGAAGAAAATGTACTTCTTATGCTGTAATAATTTGTGTGTGTGTGTGGTGCTGGGGATTGAACCCAGGGAAACTTCCTTTTTTTATTATTTTTAGTTTTGAGATATGATCTCACTAAGTTGCTAAGGCTGGCCTTCAGTTTGTGATCCTCCTGCCTCAGCCTCCCAAGCTACTGGGAGTACAGGCAAGCTCCACCACACCTAGCAGCTATCCTGTTTTTCTTTTTTCTTTTTTGTACTGGAGATTAAACCCACAGGCGTTTAGCTACTGAGTCACATCCCCAGCCCTTTTTATATTTCATTTTTTAATTTTGAGACAGGGCCTCACTAAATTACTCAGGGCCTTACTAAATTGCTGAAGCTAGCCTCAAATTTGTGATTCTCCCACCTCAGCCTCCTGAGCCACTGGGTGTGTGCCACCACGCCCAAGCTATCCTTTTTTCTTAGCATCTTCCAATGAGCCACTGCTTCATGAATGGTCGTTCGGTGAGTGGTAAGATCAAATGCTGCCTGGAGAATTTCTAATTCCTGAAATACTTCATAGTTGGAATGCAGGGTTCAGAAATCTCCTTTCTAAAGACCAAAACCAAATGTGAATCTGTCAGCATTTGCATTACCCAGGTGTCAGACAGAAGCCAATGAGTTCCAAAAGTAGAAAAAAGGACAGTATTATTATTAAAATAAGAATGTTAAATGGTTATTTAAAATATACTAAATGCTTATGGTATGTTAACATAGTAAAGGTGAATAAATGCAGATTTATCAAATGGTATGATGAATGTTTTTTTGAACCCTGTTGCACCTTTGTACGTTCTGCTTTTAGAAAGAAAGAATGGGTAATTCCTGGAATAAAATTGATCTCCCAGGAATTAGAAAAGCTTAATTGCTTGTAAAAAACATGATGAAAAGCTTTAGAAATGATGAGCAAAGAAGAAAGAGCATGTTTAGATTTCAAAATGTGTGTGGAATTTCATACTGAGAAATCGAGCTTTCACGCAACAGCTTTGAATTGAACATAATCAGAATAACAGTCTCTTTGTTTGCCACTTACTCATCTGCTCTGTTGGACACTTAGCTAAGTATCAGTCATGCGATGAGTGACAGTGCAGCAGTTAAAGCTGGTGCCCAGTTGTTTCATGTAGTTACAGATGGTGGCTGGACAATTTCAAGTCCTTACATGGGAGGTAGGCTGATATTAAAAGCATTCCTGCCCTTCCAAATTGCAAAATGGAGCCAGGCACGGTGGATCACAGGAGGATCCCAAGGTCAAAGCCAGTCTCAGCAATTTAACAAAGCCCTAAGCAACTTAGTGAGACCCTGTCTCTAAATAAAAAATTGAAAAAGAGCTGGGAATGTGGCTCAGTGGTTAAGCGCTCCTGCGTCCAATTCCTGGTACCAATAAATAAATAAACAAACAAATAAATAAAATTGCATACCGGTGGACATATAGCGGGAAACCCCTCATCATTCTGTATATCTCAGGCACCTTACTTTAACATCTGGGATCTAGTAACTTACGTTTACATTGGTCTTTTTTTTCAGTGCACAGCGAGGTTTGGGGGGATCATTGATAAATCTGTATACTTTTTAAAATAACAACTTACCGCTGTCTCTAAATACAAGGAATCTGTTAGTTGTGATAAATCCATTTCTCTAATACCATAGTAATATTTCTACATCTGTACTTTAGCAAATAACAAAAAGATGGAAGGAGAAGCTTTGTATTACTTGGGCTTAGCACACTTGGCTGCTGAGGAACAGGATACCGCGATGACAGTAAGTTGAAGTGAACCTTTAGTTTTTGCCATTTTAATTGCTATTGTATTATAGGATACATCATCGTAAGGCCAACCGAAATGTATTAGGCCTGACATCAGTGTGCCTATTTACATGACTCAAACAGGATAGTCATATGTTAGAAACATGAAAAAAAAATCAATTCTATTGTTTATAGAAGGTAGGGTGTAGTCAGTTACTATGAAACACTGTAGGATATGTAAAAATAAACGTATGGAGTAATATGACCCCCAAGAGTCCCATATCACCAAGGACAAGGGAAAATAGGTTCAAATGACTGTAAAGAGCAAACAGATAAAATTACAGAAATTCCCAGTTTGATGTAGGAGACTTTGACTAAAAATGCAAGTGATCTTAAGAGTCGCACTGACATAGGGAGGGTGTGAGGTAGGGAATGTGGTTAGTTTCATCTGAGAAGCAGCTTGCTTCAGGACAGTGTTAGTATTTGCCTATGTTGTGACCAGTTTTTGTTTGTTTGGCTGAAATGCAAATAAAAATATCTGCAGTTATCTTTACTATATTTTAACTGAAGTCATTTTCTGGTCTTTTCTTACTTGTAATATAGCTAAAGTGTGGTTTCCTATTTCACTTCACATCCATAATAATCTTATTTGATGTACAATATTATCTTAATTTTCAGCTTTGAGGATCTTGTTTGTGCCTTTAGATATTTACGCTACATAGGGTTCCTACATGTAGGCTCCATGTTTTTCTCCAGCTCTCTTACCACCAGTCTTCATAGAAAACTTGAGTTTTCCTAGATGAGTGTCCTGCTTAAAAGTTTTCAGTTAATGATATGCACTCAGCAAGGATCTGCTCCAGATTTTGGGGGGAATATAGAGACCAATAAGATGCATGCTTCTCTTGAGGGGTTAATTTAATCAGGGTAGCCAACTTGTAAAGATAACTGATTCAAAGCAAGATGAACAAGGGGTTTCTAAGGGAAGAGGGAAGAGAGACTTGTTCCAACACCAGACCAGAAGGTTGCACGGAAGAGCTATTGCGAGTGGGATTTCTATAGGCAGAAAACACGAGATCCATAGTAACAATAAATATAGACACATATGCGCACGCACGTGCGCGCACACACACATCCCACTCTCTATATGAGCATGCTCAGTGTGCTGGGAAACAATCAGTTGTCAGGTGAAAAATGAAATTCATTAGGAGGTTAAGTTGGAAAAAGGTAAAAACTCATAGATTCTCTCTCACATGACCAAATACATTCAAACAACGCAGTAGAGTGCACAATGAAAAGTAAATCATCCCTCCATCCCTATATTCAATCTCATAGTTCCTTTCTCAAGGACAAATGCAGTTACAAATGTCTGGTTTATCTTTCCAAAATATTCCATGCATGCATAGCATACATGTGCATATAAATATGTGTCCTTTTTGGTATTTATAAAATGATAGCATTTTATATACACCCTCCTGCACCTTGAGCTAACTTCTTCCATATTGAAATAGATATCTTTCTTGATTATTTTTATTTTTCCAACTTTATTGAGGTATGACTGACAGATAAACAATGTATATATTTAAGATGCAAAATGTGATGTTTTAATGATCAAGCTAATTGACCTAGCCATCACTTCACATGTTTTCCTTATTGTTTTATGAGAAGACTTAAGAGTACTCTCAGTAAATTTTAAGTATATGATACTTCGGTATTAACTATAGACATACCTGTTCTAAAGGTCTGGATACCTCCCACGTTGAATAGCCATCTCCTATAGGTGGGCATTAAGATTGTTTCCAATATTTTCTTATTACAAAGGGTGTGGCAATGAATAACTTTGTCAAATGTGACAAATTTATCCATAGAAGATTCCCAGAGGTATAAATTCTTGTGTATCATATACTCAAGTAGTAAAGGGTACTCTAGTAATAGATGGATTGAAGAAACTATATTCAACACTCAAGTGAAAAATTTCTTGAAACTCTTACTCTGTTCAGAAAAGTACTAAAATTGTCTTTCTCAAAATAAATGTGAGTTTCATGTCTACAGTCTATTGACCATGTGACCTTGAGCAAGTCCCTTAATCTCTCCACGTCTCAATTGCCTCTTGAATCCTGTGGGACCAATAACAATGCTTACTTTACAGAGAGTACTAGGCTAAATAGGAGCTCCCCCAAAGACCCCCCTGTCAATCTCTAGAACCCATGGAGTGTAGATGCAATTAATTGTGGGATCTTGAGATGAAGTGTTTATCCTGGATTGATTGGATGGATTCTAAATCCACAGGCAAGCATCCTTATGAGAAAAGGGCAGGAGATTAAAACAGACATGTGCAGACGAAATGGTCATGTGAAGGTGAGGGTGGAGGTCGTGGGGATTCTGCCACTAGATGAGAATTCCTGGAGCCTCCAGAAGAGAGAAGGGGGAAGCAATGCAGGGATCTGTTGTGGCTCCTGGAGAGGGACCGCCACCGTGACACCTAGACTCCAGACTTCTAGCCTTCCATGCTATAAGAGAAGACATGTCTATTATTTTAAGTCATCTAGTTTGTGGTAATTGCTGTGTCAGCCCTAGGGAACTAATACATAGGGTTATTAGAAGAGATAATTGATGTAAAGTTTCTAAAAAGGATCTGCCTGGTATATAAGAAGCCTTCAATTATTAGCTTTTATTATTATTGCACTCATGTAAGTCTCTGGACTTGAGCAGTGGTAGTAAAGACAGAAGGAACTAGATGGATTCAAAAGTCATAAAGGACTTAAAATAGGAGGTGAAGGAAACAGGCGTTGAAATGGTCCCTGAGTGTCTGGCTGGGAGACTGCATAGATGCTGGTGTCATTGCCTAAGGTAGGGAATGTTAAAGGACATCCAGTCTCAGGGCAAAGTGGAAAACTCAGTTTTGGATTTGCAGAATTTGAAGAATTTCAGTAGTACCCAAGGAGAGTTCGAGTAGACAGTTTAACATGTGGGTTTGGGCCTCAAGAAGAAGTGTAGATTAGAGATACTGTATGTGATGGTTCATTTTATAGGTCAACTTGCTTGGGTGGTAGGGTGCTCAGATAAATGGTAAACATTATTTCTGAATGTATCTGCGAGGTTATTTCTGGATATTAGCATTAGAATTGGTGGAGTGAAGATGGTCCTTCTCAATAGATTACTCATTATAAAATTCATTGAGGGTCTGACTAGAACAAAAGGGTGCAGAAAGGGCAAATCCATTGTCAGACTGTTTGAGCAGGTCACTAATGATTCAAAAGTATGCAGATTCAAACTGGAATCTACACCCTTGGCTCCCAAACTCTCAGGCCTTCAAAATACATTCCCAGGGGCTGGGGTTGTGGCTCAGTGGTAGAGCGCTTGCCTCGCATGCGTAAGTCACTGGGTTCAATCCTCAGCACCGCATAAAAAATAAATAAATAAAGATATTGTGTCCATCTACAACTAAAAAAATTAAAAAAAAAAAATACATTCCCAGTTCTGGGTCTCCAGTTTACAGATGGCCACTAGTTGGATTTCTTAGCCTGCCTAATGATATGAGCCAATCAACACCTTATTTTAAAAAAATCTCTTCATATACTTATGTGTGAGAGGCTATGAGAAACTATGAAAGAATACATTTCTGTTATTTTAAGACATTTAGTTTGTTGCAATTTGTTACATCAATCCTAAGAAGGTAAATGTGGGTGATGGGAAGAGATTTTATATGTATCCAATTGGTTCTATTCCTGTGGAGAACTTGACTAATATGTTGCATAAATTTGTTAAGTTTCAGCATATTCAAGGTGTGGAGTGGATGAAATTTCCTAGAGAGTATTAATAATGATTTTTTAAATGCATTTCAAGTCCTAGTACATATATAGAGCTCAATTTTTCCATCTCTCTGGTCACAAACAAGATAGAGTCACACCATTTGTGTCTTCATACATGCATCTAGGGTAGTGATGTCAATCTCGTTCAACCCTTTTTTTGCTACTCCCATCCCCCTCCCCCTCCCTGACCTTCCCTCTGTCCCATCCAGAGTGCCTCCACTTTTCCCATGCTCCCCATCCCCACGTCCCTTATGTGTCAGCATCCACTAATCAGAGAGAACATTCAGCCTTTGGTTTTTTGGGATTAGCTTACTTCACTTAGCATGATGTTCTCCAATTCCATCCATTTACCTGCAAATGCCATAATTTTATTCTCTTTTATTGCTGAGTAATATTCCATTGTGTATATATACCACAGTTTCTTTATCCTTTCATCTAATATAATGATTTTTTTAAAAAAAGGCCTAGGGTGAAGCTAGTTGAAGAAGGCATGGGGGTTCAATGGAGATCAAAGGAGAGTGCCCAGGAAGGTATGAGAAAAGCAGATTAGGTGGTGTCACGTAAGTCAGGGAACACATGTTTTTAAGACACAAATGTACAAACTTCCACTTCCGAGCCCAGGAACTGGGCTGGAAGGAGAAAGCTCCAAATAGCTATGTCTTTTTCTTTTTACCATAAATAAAAGTTTCTGTTGGTCAGTCTGAGTGAGTGGCAGACCAACACACCTCCAAATCACTGTGCCATGTACCCATGCCCTTGAGGTGGCAGGAGAAGAAGCTAAGCATATTGATGGTGGGCACTGGGTGGGGAGCAGAAAGGACATGAGGGCCCCTAAGGTTAACCAGGCTACCAGGACTGGACCCAGCATCGTAGGAATAAATCCAGATTGGCAAAGACCTCATCCAGGGCTGGAAGTCCTGGTGATTCTGATCATCTCTAGAACTGCTGTCTGCGGTCCCCCTCCAGCCTTCACTGTCCACCTGTCTGGTGCTCCTCCACTATCCCCTCAGCCTCAGTGATCTTGGTCACAGAGATGCTCTTGAAATAGGATTTGGGCTGAGGCTGAAGAACTGGCCCGAGGCCTCCTGGGAAACCTGGGAATCAAGATCATTGTCTTCTCTGCCTCTAGGATGGGGTGTCACTGGCCTCTTGGCATCAAACTTAGGAAAAGGTTTCTGGGATCCCCAGTCTGGTGCTAGTTTGGGGAATCCAGTTGCATCCCACCCCCAGCAAAGCTCCTGGGCTGGTGACTATCAAGTACTTAAGCACTAAGTCCAAAAGCATCTCTCCCTCCTGTGGTCTTTTACCAGATATCTCTGACTCAGGGCCTAGAAGTTCTCCAAGGTCCAAAAATGCCAAACAAAACAAAACAAAACAAGTCCCAAAAGAGGTCAAAGACACTTGATCCAGTAGTGGGGACTCAAACCTTGGAACCTCAGACATGGCCCTTTCCCATCAGAGGGCAGCTTGTGCTCCCAACCAAGATTTTCTGGGGGAAAATCTTCCTGACCCTGATGCATAGGCAAGTAGGTACCTGGACTAGAGTTAGGGTTACTTACCCCTTTGTATTCAATTCTCCCAGCCAGGATCATGGTTTTGGGAAATCAGGCAAGGCCACAGTCCTAACCTAGAGGCTAGTTCACTGCTACATCCAGAATATCTTTGCAGATGGGAATAACCAGGGACTGTCTTCACCACCTACATCTTGCCAGAGGCTTAATATTATTGCCTATTTGGACACAGCTCACTCAGAACTGAGGAATTGCAGAAGCCAAGCAAAATATTTGAGTAAAGCTGCAGGGTCAGTGAAGAACCAGTAGTTGTGCCACCAGCAAAGCTGAGATGGCATCAGACTCCTAGCTGTAAAACAGTAGTGAGGGAATGGCTATTAAGAAATCATGGAGGAACAGAAATAAGGGTCTGGGTGTTGCTGGGTGGGCAACGACACTTTCCATGATTCAGGGGCTAGAGGTTTTCCTGCTCATGCTGGTTTTCAAGGGAAGCCTGTTTTTGCTGTTACACTGAGATTCTCAACCCGTCATCTTGATTTCAGATTTGAAGACAATGTCTTTTAATTCTCCCTAGTGTCCGTTTTTTAAAAATTTATTTATTCTACTTAGGTATACATGATAGCAGAATGCATTTTGATTCATTGTACACAGATGGAGCACAACTTTTCATTTCTCTGGTTGTACGTGATGTAGAATCACATCATATATGCAGTCATACATGAAAGGGTTCTGGGGATTAAACTCAGGGGCACTCAACCCCTGAACCACATCCCCAGTCCTATTTTTTTTTTTTTTTTTTGTATTTTATTTAGAGACAGGGTCTCACTGAGTTTCTTAGCACCTCCTTTTGCTGAGGCTGGTTTTGAACTCGTAATCCTCCTGCCTCAGCCTCCTGAGCTGCTGGGATCACAGGCATGTGCGCCATCCCTGGTTGATTGATTAGAGATCTAACCAGTTATCTAATCACAAAGTAATTATTTAATATATTAATGTTTTCTTTTGAAATTCTTTTCTAATCCTGCTTTCCCATGCTGTACACTGTTAACGTTATCCTCAACTGTTTTAAAGCCTTGAGCATTTCTGTCATTGTGTGCTATAAAGATGAGTAGGAATGTCCAGAAATCAGCTGTGTTGTGTTAAAAAGCCAGTGTAAGGCCATGGTCCATTACACTGAACATTTTCCATTTTTCTTCCCTTTTCATATTCAATCTACCCATTTCTTCCTTCCTCCCTCCCTCCTTCCTTCCTTCCTTCCTTCCCTCTCTCTCTCTCTCTTCCTTCCCTTCCCTTCCCTTCCCTTCCTTTCCACCTTCCCAGGGATTGAACCAAGGAGTGCTTACCCAATGACCACATCCCCCAGCCCTTTTTATTTTCTATTTTGAGACAGAGTCTCACTAAGTTGCTGAGGCTGGCCTTGAACTTGTGATCCTCCTACCCTCAGCCTCTAAAGCCACTGAGATTACAGGTGTGAACCATGACATTCGACCAGTCTATCTTTGTCATTAATTCTATTCACTGGTATATTCACTCACTTGCATTTTAAATTTGTGAATTGGAATATTTTCAGATTTTCAATATTTTGTCTCTGGATTCAACCTCTACCTCTCACAAATTTCTCCCCTCCATTTCAAAGATTTTTACATGTTTTGTTTCAAAGAAACAAAATAGATAGATCTGTCGCAAGTAAATATTTCTAATCAATAGTTCTATTAACCTGAATCAGAGATTTTAAAATTTTGCCAATGTATCTTTATGTAAGGTTTCAGTTTATTAATAAATTATCATTTATCAATAAATGATTAATGTATGTAATAAAGGATTGTGTTGAGCAGCATAAGAATAAAAGTTTGATGATGCATTCCTTGCTGTGGTTTGGGCATGTCCCTGGAATTCATGTGTTGGAAACTTAATTCCCAAAGTCATTTGCTAATGGTTGTTTGGCAGGGAAGCCTTTGAGAGATAATTCAAATGAGATGAGGTCATGAGGGCAGGGCCCTTATTGATGGTGTTAGTGGCTTTATAAGAGGAACAAGAGAGACTCAAGCTAGAAAACTTGCTCTTTCTCACCAAGTGATGCCCTATGCTATGTTATGATGCAGCAGGAAGCTATCACCAGATACTAGCTCCATGCTTTCAGACTACTCGGCTTCAGATGCATGAGCTAAGTAAACTTCAAATCTTTATAAATTACCCAGTCTGTGGTATTCAGTTACCGCAACAGAAAACAGACTAAGGCATTGATAAAGGATTCTTTACTGGATGACAAAATAGAGCGTAGCTAAAAACAAATATTGGATTTATTTAGGGCAGCAATCTCTATTAATGAGGAAAAGGTATTTGGTGAAGAGAAATTACAGTCATATTAACGTGCAAGAGATCATGGAGATCCTGACATTTAAAGAGGAGAATGCTACCTACATGTCAGGTGCTAAGAAAAGAAAGAGTAATTCTCTTTTCCCATCATTAATTTAGACTTGTAGGTGTTCCAAGTAAGAGTAATTCTGAATTTCAGAAAACATCTTATGAAGTCCTAAGATTTGAAAGAAAAGGATATTTCACTAAAAACCACACTGAAGGCTTTATACAAAGTTGGACTAGCCATATTTCAATTACAAAGTTATTTTTTTAAAAAAGGGGGGCCTCCTTCAGCATTTGGTCTTGACGTATGAATTTCCTTTCTTCCTAAACACTCATTCCACTGACAATTCTAGGAACACAAACTTCATTCTGTCAGTTCATTAAGTGAATTATTTGATTTCTGTTATTTAGCAATAATGTAGGCTATCAGGAATTATACAATGAAAACAAAACTCATCTGATTGAGATGTCATTTGCTTTTTTGATACAGGATTCATCACGTATGCCAAGTAGTAGTGTCTCTATATTTACATGCATCATTATAACAGCTTAGAATGCTTCTGACATTAGTATTAACTTGTATATATGGTTGGCCTATATCTCTAACTTTACCAGTAGCAAAATTCAAATAAATAATATATCATAAAAAATAATGACATTAATATTCTAGAAACTTATGGTTTGTTTGATATATAGGTAGTAATGAAGAATGATAGAAAATCTTTTTTTTGTAAAATGATACATTCTTTGAGTTTCACTAGGTAACTGTAGTGAAATTTTATTTTCTCTTTTAACTCAACGGAGGCAATCAAAGATAAATCCTTAATATATCATAAGTCATTTAAAAAAAAATTTTTCAGTTGTAGATGAACACAATATCTTTATTTATTTTATGTAGTGCTGAGGATAGAGGCCACCGCCTCACACATGCAAAGCAAGTGCTCAACTGCTGAGTCACAACTCCAGCCCCAAAAGTCATTTTTAACTAAGAATAATTTATTACATTTGCAGTGTTTGGCTGATAGAAACTTTAGGGGAATTAACTTTTATAATTGTTCTTATTTTTTTCTTTATATAGTTCACCTTCTTTAAAAATCTTCCTATTGTTTATAGTTGTTTGCTTTTAAAGCAAATGATAATCAGATGCCCTGGTGATTCCACAGTGGCACACATAAAATGAATTTCACTTTTGGTTGCTTTTATAAGTAAGGACACATTATCCACCAGTGAATCCGTTATACAACCTGAGTAGGTCTCATAGTTCTCCAGGGCTCAGTCTTGGTAAGACGGCGTATCAAAAGGAAAAATAGTCCAACAATATAAACTGGAGGTGATTCCAATGTCAACTTAATATCTTCAAAGAACAGTCAAAGAGATGATATTCTTTAACTTGCAGCACCAATAATTTCTTAAAAGCCTCTTTTCCTCCATTGCACCAAGTTTTCTCTTTGTCTGCCAATGGGATATTCTGAAGCCTAGAACATCCTGCTACACTCCAAAAGACCAGAAGTTTCCACCCATATCCTGCTCACGTTGGTGGTCACTCCTTCCCTGTTCCTCTCTTTTTCTGTCTCGTTTTCTCACTCAGGTCAGTAAGTCTTGGCTCTTTTGGGGAGTCTCATCTCTACTTCTTACAACTCCATTCCCCCTGCAAATCATAACTCTGACCTGCGTAATAAAACCCGGCAGAGCTACAGCTAGTTTGGGAGAGGAAGATTGCTAAGTAGGCCATGCCAGAATTGGTCATCTGGGAAAGGAAAGGCAAGGAAATACACTTATATTAATTTGTTTTACTCTCTTATATATGACAGATTCTTGAAAACTACATGTCAGAAACAATCAAACAGTATAAATAAAAATAATAAAAGAAAAAAGGGTGAAAGGAAATGAAAGTAGAGATGTCAAGGCAAAGGGGAATCTGGAGAGAAGTTTTCTGAGGCTTGTTCAACATTTAGGTTCTTTGTGTTTTATTTCCAAAGCTTCAACTCTAGAAAGTTCTGTGTGTTTGTAATACATGACAACAGAATAAATCTTCCTGGTGGACTGCACATCTATTAATATACGTCATCAGAATTAGTTTGTCCATGAGAGCAGTTGCTTCTTTGTATCTACATTTTTCACCCCTCGCTGTCATCTTTTGCTGAGCATAAATGACTTTGGGAAGACATTTGGGACAGATATAATATGCCCCATAAAACTTGGTTAGAGTTGTCTGGCATGGATACTGACACTCACATCTGCTACCAAATCTTTGATTATTAGATGTTTTACATGAAGTGAAGGCAATAAATAGTCGCATTTGCCAGATAAGGCACATTCAACATACTTTTTAAAGAGTATATTTATCAACTCTTTGGAGTGAGAAGACAACGAACTGGTTAAGATGATGAGCTTTGAAGTCCAATGGACAGAAGAATCCCAGCTCTGCTACCACTTTGCCCTGTGACTTGGCTCAGCTGAATAAACTTCTCTGAGCATTAGTTTCGTCATCTGTAAAATGGAGATGCTATTCTTCCCTAACACATCATAGTTTTGTTAAAATTAAGTTAGAATATTTGGGTAGAGTTGGTGGCCTCAGTTCTAACATGTATAAAGCCCTATTATATTACCATTAGTATTGATAAACATTAAAATCTTTTTCAAAGTGCTAGATGATCACACATATCCCCCCAAAATCACAATTTCTAGTTTTTTCTCTGGCCCGAGGTATTCCTCAACCATAATTAGCATTGGAGAAAATGTTCAATTCATAAGTAATGTCTATATACAAAAAGATGTTTATAGTAGTTTATGTAGATATGCATATTACATGATAAAGAGCATCTTTATGTAATATTGTCCAAGTATTACGTAACATTATACCTAATTGTTAAGTAGTTGAGTATTTGAATGACAGGTTTCAATGCACAATCTTTGTATCAGAGGTAACTATGGCAGAGAAAAGGACATGTGAGGCTCAGAACTGGAAGACATGAATTTTAGTCCTGTCTGCCACATACAAGCCATGTGAACTTAAATTAGTCACTTAACTTTTTGGAGGCTCAGTTTCACTTGTAAACTAAGGATCTCAATGGCAGCTTCACTGTGTCCTTGTGAAGATTAAATGAAAAATGGTGTGTTTATACTTTATAAACAGTTCTCAAACATAATGTACTATCAGTATTACTATGAGCTATGCTATAATTATCATTGGACAATCATGATTGTTCAGTAGATAACATTATATCATATTAGTAATAATGGTACTGTAATAAGTAACATCTAATTGAATATCCATTCAAAGCATCTTCTTTATTCTTATTTGTTTCTTAACTATATTACTGAATTCATCATGTGTCAATTACATAGTTCTTAAATTTATCTTTTACTGTATATTTTTATGATGAAGATAAGATAAACCAACATTCTATGGAAATGTTTATTAATAAGTTATTAATAACTGAGTAAAAATGGCATGTACCAAAAATATGAATTTGGGTTACTTCTTTATTTAGGTAGCAGAGCCTTTCACTACTCATTAAGTAAAACCACTTTACCTACCAATTAGGAATCCTTACCTAAAATTTACCTTCTGTTCTTGGTTTAAATGCTCGCTCTGCATCTGAGGGGAGATCAGATGCTGGTGGAGGGAAAACCATGGCCTCCTCCCAGAGGAGGGCTGTTACTAGGGTGGCCTGTGGACACCCCTGCTTGCAGTGTTTCCCTCAGTTGAGGTGACTCAGGTGTGAGCTCAGGGGCCCTACAGTCATTTCCTGCTCTGCATCACAGTTTGCATCTGCTTTACCCTTTTGCCCTGTGATCCACCTTAGCCGGCCTCTTCTTGGGGACTCTAAAAAGAGTAGCTGTAGCCAGCACAGTGGTGGTGGTGGCACACACCTGTAATCCCAGCATTTAGGGAGGCTGAGACAGGAGAATCGCGAGTTCAAAGCCAGCCTCAGCAATGGCAAGGTGCTAAGCAACTCAGTGAGACCCTGTCTCTACATAAAACACAAAATAGGGCTGGGGATGTGGCTCAGTGGTCCAGTACCCCTGAGTTCAATCCCTGGTACCAAACAAACCAACAAACAAAATAAAATAAAAAGGAGCTGTTTGCAGACCCCATTTCCACGACGGTTGGCTCTTCCAATATAACAGGGTATTCTACAACCCCCACATGCTCACACACGTCTAGCAGTACACAAATAGCACTTAACTGCACTTGATTTCATACATTGTGCTAAGTAGAGACATGTTCCAAATATCCAGTATAGAAATACAAAAGAAAGGATTTATTAAAGATATTAAAAGAAAGTTGTAATATTTTCTAATTTTAAAAATGAATTCATTGCCAGGTACAGTGGTGCACACCTGTATTCCCAGCAGCTGGGGAAGCTGAGGCAGGAGGATGGAGAGTTCTAAGCCAGCCTCAGCAATTTAGCAATGCCTTAAGCAACTCAGCAAGACCCTGTCTTTAAATAAAATATAAAAAAGGGCTGGGAATGTGGTTCAGTGGTTAAGCACCCTTAGGTCCAATCTCTGGTACCAAAAAAAAAAAAATTAGAGAAATTATATTACTTGAAATTATTCAGCAATAATTTAAGACATAGTATTAGTATGTATTCCATATCTGATCTTATTTAATACTTTTTAAAGTAGCTAACTTTATTTGGAAAATATTTTTAAGTGTGTTTTAGTAATTTAAGAATTAGGGGGCTGGGGTTGTGGCTCAGTGGTAGAGCACCTGCCTCACATGTGTGAGGCACTGGATTCAATCCTCAGCACCACATAAAAATAAATAAAATAAAGATATTGTGTCCATGCACAACTAAAAAAATATTTTAAAAAAAGAATTAGGAAAACCTAAAGTATGTTACCAATAATTTTGCTATTATTATTTTTGTATTTAAAGTTATGACTTTTCTGAAACATTAAAATGGTAACTTTATAATAATAATTTAATATAGGTTTCGATTGCAGAACAGAATCATAGTTAATTAAATGCTTTTTTAGCTTCCTCATTAATGGGCTGTTTAACTCCCTTTAAGCCTTTTTAATTTTTGAAAATTTCTCTAAAGCCTTTTTAAAAATAATGTTACAGCTTAGGAAAACAGCATGAACATTTGTATCTTCTTTTTGAATGATGAATACATTACAGTATTTGTCATAAATGAGTATCTGTCATTTAAATGATGGAAGCACTGTAGAAAATTGGAAAGTTCAAGAAAAAATGAAAATATATCTTTTTAAAAACAAGAAATCTATGTAAGGCAAAAATCTATAGTTCACCGACTTGCATGAAAATGAGATGTTTTATGTCAGGGTGAAAGTTCACAGCCTAAATTAATACAAACATGCATTTAAAGTAATAAATCCTACTGATTTTTTAAAATGTGAAACTGGTTTTAGGTTCTGTTGAGATCTAGAAATACCACTGGAACCAAAGCTTCACGATTATCTCTCGTATTTATTAAAAAGGGAAATTGCTGCTACAGTAGCTCTTGGAGACGTTGCTAAAGATTTTTTCTCCAGTCATCCCCATTTTAAGAAATAGCACAAAAACTTCTGGTATTCATTTTGGGAGCAAATCAACAGAAGGGTAATAGTTTTTATTTGGTTCATCCAAAAGAGAATGAACTTTAAGAATCTGAAAATTGAGTACTCTCATCAACTGTATCCACTAGTGACATATGGAACATAATGTATGTACACTCCTTAAAGTTCAAGGCCTAGCGTATGAAAATGTTCTCTGGAGCAGTAAAGCAACCTGCATGGCTTATCACAAAACTAATTGTATGGCAGACCTAGAGGCGACGCACAGCTGTTAGCACACGTTGATCTAGGGCTATGAAAGAGAAGGAGTCACTGGCACCTGAAAGAACCAGGACATGATTATGGGATTAGGTTGTTGTTTTTTTTTAAATTTTTTAATAATTGAGGGGACAAACACAGACCAATGATAAAAATGTTCCCTCCTTTAAGGAGGATAGCTAACTCAATTCTGTGTCAGAGTTTCAAAATAAATAAATAATCACAGAACACTTTTGATTGCAGTCTGAATGTGTCACCTGATTCTTCCTCAAACATGCATTTTCAAACATTTTGGGAAATCTTACAAGGCATTCTTTAAGTCTATTCAAAATCGTGGTCCATGAAAACTGAGCATTTTTGCACGCTTGAACTAACAGCCTCCATGTCATGGTTTAGATTTCCCCAGAAGCCAATTTCCAGACATGGATTTGAGTACAAGTGGTTTATTTGGGAGGAATTCGACCAGCAGGAGAGGCAGGCAGAAGAAGGAAGCCAACACAAAGTGTGGTGCCAAGCCAGTGGGCAAATGGCAAACAGCCATGCTGGAACATTCTGGAAACACTGTAAAAACAAACTGAGCCTTCCAGTGGAGAGACAAGGAAGCTAGTGTATTACCCATGGCTTCCATCCTTTGTTGGTTGAAAGCTTCTCCCAGGACACTAAGTTCTCTGGAATTCCAGGCTTTCTATGAGCCCAGCCATGAGACAGGAAATCTCAGGGACTGGCCTGGCCAGCCTGTGGCTGCAGAGGTGATGAGAGGGGCATAAGAGAGTCTGCTGCGCTCCATTTGGCTTCCAGACTTCCTTTTTCACACCTATAAAATGGGCATGATGAGGTTACTGTGAGGATTGCATGAGGTAAAGAAATCATGTTTCTAGCACTTAGCTTTTCATAAACAGTAGCTTCATTTTGTGTTAAGGAGGTTTACAATTTTACTTATCTTTTGACTCAGGAATGACTTATTTCAGAATTTACCTAAGGAAATCATTATTATTACATACAAATATTCGCTACAATATTGTTTGGATAGTAATTACTAATATATACAGAGATTTAACTATCACCCTTGTATACGACTTTATAAGCACTGTTTATAATGGTGAAAAACACAAGGAAGTAAAATAAATGTAAAACAATAGCAAATTGATTAAAGCAATGTTGAGCATCCTATGATAAAATGCAACACAGACAGTAGAGATCACACATTAAGTAAATATTTTATAACAATAAAAAGAATACTGATATATTGAGCAAAAACAATCAGGTTACAAAACAATGTACATTATGACCCTACTTGTGTATGCATATATGCAAGTATATATATACACATATAATGCATAAATATATATAAAAACACAAGAAACACCAAATTGTTTTCAGGGAAGTTGGAATAATGAATGACTTTAATTTCCTGTTGGGGTGGGGGCGATGGAATCTGTATTCCCAACATTTTCTACAGTTAACATTTATTGATTTTCTATTAAAGAAAAGGAAAAACTATTTAAAAAGTAAACCATTATTTCTTTCCATTCCATTAAAATTTAAAGATTTTAATTGATGTTTTCAGTAGCTTTTATATAGACTGCTCATAGTGAAAATATTCAGTGGAGGATTGATTGTAGAAGTTAGTCATTTCAACAGCTCATCTTAACACAAAACCTTAAAACTATTAACTAAAGAAATGAAAGAATTTAAAGATGATTTCTGGTGGGAGTATGAATGTTGCAGAGTGGAGCTGTCTGGGGTGGGGCTAGCTGGGGGACAGGCCGTTTGAAGACGAGAGTGACATGCCCATGATCACAAGGCTACCAAGTGCAGAGCCACGCCTGGAGCCCTAGTCTCTAACTGCTATTGCTGTTGCAAATGGCGGAGTTGTCAGTAGGAAAATTTTAAAGTCATTTGTTGAATCTCATCACAAATCTCCCATATAAATTTTTAATAACATTCTCCATCTGTTTTAATTAACGAGGTACCTATTGGTGTAAACAGTTTGTTATTCTTGTCCAGTAGAAATCATTTCCCGTAGAAATTGTTATTTCTCTTGATAGGAAAAACCTCTCTCTTGCTGGGCCAGTTGGGAATCAACTGAGTTTGGGAAAGAGCAAATAGGCACAAGAATCTATTTCCAATGCGAGTGGTGTCTGGCTAGCAATGACTCACTGCTTTATAGCTTCTGCAGGAAGAGGTCAGGAATGCTCACTTCCTGTTTCTCATTTCCATCTCCCACTTCCTCTGTTATCATGGAAAATGGCATAGCATGGATTCGTTTGTTATGACTTAAGAGCTCTGCTGAATTTGCCTTGTTTTCTCTAGATGTTTTTCTGACAGTGAAATGTGTGCACCTCTAGAGTTAATACTCTCATCAATAGAAAAAGTAATAGGAATCTTTTTTCAAAAGCAGAATTTTCAACCTGTTACTCTCACAATCCCCAGCCAGGCTCTTTTTCCTCCTCTTGCAAATTTGCTATGCACTATCTTAGTAAATGCAAGGGAAAGAGTACATGAAAAGTGGTGGTTGTTAGATTTTCAGTTGAAAATTCTGGCAAGGGAGAAGATTCCGAATTTTCAATAAAAAGAAAAGGGAGGAGGAGGACAAAGTCCTTCTGTGGTTCTTAATTTTCTCTGTTGCCATCTCAACCATTAACACAAAACGATGTAGCTTAGCCTGTGGAGTTGCAGTGTCTGACTCAAAATCCTGCCACTTCTAATCCTGTGACCTTGAGTGGGTTAAGGAACCTCTCCTGTGCCTCGGTTTTCCCACCTGCACCATGAGAATTGCATGGGTATCTAACTCAGAGTGGTGGTGGGGATTGGGTGAGTTCATGGTTTAATCAGCTTTTGTGTTCCTGTGACCCAAAGACCTAACAACAACAATGCAGAGTGGAGAAAGTTTATTTAGGCTCATGGTTTTAGAGGTTCAGCCCATGATCAGTCTGGGCCTGAGGTGAGGCAGAACACCATGGATGTAGGGCATGGTGGGGGAAAGCTGCTCAGACATGGAAAACAGGAAGGAGAGAGAGAGAGAGAGAGAGAGAGAGTGCTCTGCTCACCAGGGACAAAGTATAAACCCCAAAGGCATAACCCCAGTAACCTACCTCCTCCAGCCACTCCCACTTTCCTACAGTTACCACCCAGTTAATTCTTATCAATGGATTAGTCCACTGATTGGATTAAAACTCTCACAATCCAATCATTCCACCTCCAGATAATCCTTGCACACATGAGCTTTTGGGGGATACCTCATATCTAAATCAACAATTCACATACAGAAAGCACTCAGAACTGTCTGGCATAGATGCTCCTGACTATTAGAGAATAGTGAAAGTATAATTTCCTGGGTCAGCGCAAGGATTGTGCTATTTCTGCTTCTCCTGATGACATATCAGATCATAGACCACCCTCTCAGTACCCCCCCACTTTGTAAAATGAAGATGATATTTATTAATATAACATGTTGATGAAAATTCCAGTGGAATAGTAAAGAGATAATGGTTTATTGGTCCTTATTATTGTACTGCAAATGATTTAACTATACATTTTTCCTAAATTTAATTAAACATATTCATTTTCCCTATGAGCTTATATTAGCTTACAGCAGAGCGAGTGTTTATTATGTGCATTTTATATGTTTATAATATCATAGATATTAAAAATAAACATTTTCATTTAAAATATTATGTAAATAAACATTAATATTTGTCACAAGATTCCAAAGCCAAAATTACTTTTTAATTGTTTATTGTAATAGATGACATGGGAATGGAGAAGTACTATCCAGGCAATCATTACAATCTTCAGAATTGGTTTCAAAAGCACCAGAAAGACCACAGATGGAGATTGGACACCATGGGTCTGGTTGTGGTTTTGTTACCATGCTTTTTGGCCTTGGACTAGTCATTAAACTTTGTTCATCTCTCCAAATGACATTGTTGCGTGCCACCATTATTCCAGGAAAACCTCTACCAAAAAGGTCCAGAAGCCCGAAGCCTGGCCGGCATGGTGGCATTATTAGGCAGCACCTTGGCAATGAGGTGGGAGAGTGGGCAGAATAAAAGTGCTGACTCTGAAACAAGACCACCTGCGTTCAAAGCCTTTTATGATCATTTACCATCCTATGTCCTGGCCCAGTGGCTCTATCTCTATATATGTATCTGTATGTCTCCCTACCTTTGAAAAGAGTTCAAAATAATAATAACACGTACTCATGAGGTATTGAAAAGACTAAATTAATTAACATGTGTGGTCTAAAGAACTGTCTGTGTTATTCATCCAGAACATAGTTTCGGAGCTTCTACTGCCAGGGCCTGTTTTAGGCACTTGGAACACACCAATAACAAAAGGACAAGATGTTTGTCCCCGTGCAGCTTCCAAGCCCACTGGGGAAAGAGACAACAGAGATTAAACATAACCAACTAGCAAATTATATAACAGGTTAGAAAATGATGAAGCACTGTAGAAGCAAGGAAAAAATATAGCAGGACGATGACTTGGCACGTGAGTGGCAGGCTGGAGGGAATTTTATTGGTGACCAGAGGCGGCTTCCTGGAGAGGTTGACATTCGAGGAAAGACTGGGAGCTGGTGAGAGTGGCCAATGAGGGAAGTACATTCCAGGCAGAGGGAATGGTCAGTGCAGAACTCTAAGAGGCTATGTGCCTGGGGGCTGGCACCAGGGGCAGAACTGCTGAAAAGCAAAGGAAAAGAAGAGAGGTAAAACTGAAGCCAGAAAGCTAAGAAGTAGGCTCTAGAGGGTCTTGCAGGCCATTATAAAGCAAGCCACTTTTTCTGATTTAAAAGATGTTCATTGAAGGCAATGGAGTGTCATAAACAATATTTAGCCTTGGTTCACGTTGGCTTCCACGATTAAGCAGTGTGATGAAAAGGTAGCAGCTGGCAATCAGGCCACACTATGACCAGGCAGGCCTGAGGGTGACACGTAGAGCACCAGAAGACATTGAGCTGCAAAGGATGTCACTGTAGGTGAGTGGCGAATAGCTCTTGGCAACTGAGGCAGGAGGTGGCAGGCTGAAGGTCAAGGTCAGCATGAACTCTGGGGGCATTCCAGCAGCCAGGCTCTTGCAGTGCTTAAGAACACAGGGCTTTGAGATCCAATAAACCCCCTTAATATTTTTTATCCTCTACCAGTTGACTGTGCATCTTAGAGAAAGTGGCTCAGCCCGTCTGCCATTTATTTCTCTCATTTGTACATTGGCAATATTAATATTTATCCCAAGGGCTCTGGGAAGATTAAATGCACTATGAATATAAAGCACTCATCACATGTAGGTTTTGCTCAATAAATGGTAGTGACTGCCTTTGGTAAGTGATAAGCGCAAGCCATAGAGACTGAGGCCCTGGGGACTCCTGACCCAAGCATGTTGATGGCCTCAAGGTAGGTCTCCAGATGCCCAGTAAATAGGGACCAGGCTAGGCAGCAAGACAGAGACTCAAGCAAGAAGCACAAGCCTGTCCCATTGCCTGGGACACATGTTAGGGGCTTGATGTCAAGGGACAGAATAAAAGCCCAGTCACTTTAACAAAAGTTAGCAATCAGAATATGATCCATGGCAAACTGTGGTAGGATTCCAGCCTTCTGCCCTGGTAGAACAGAAACAGAAATGGCCCCCTGGGGCACTGAAGCAGCTCTGTCACTAAATTGGGGACCCAGCTGAGAGGATGGCATGGGAAGGATAACTGGCAAGTTATTCCAGAAATGATCTCTATAATTCCTTCTGGGCTCTATAATTCTCAGTTTCTAAGTCTTGATAAATAATTTGAAAATGCCAAATATAATGATAATTTTCTAGTTTATGTTATAAAACCTAAAGCTGACTTTAAGAACGTTAGTAACAATTTGTTTTGCCATTTTATTTTCATCTTGTATGTTATTCCGGAGCTGATCAAAGGCATTGGTTGCAAAGAATAAAATAAATCACACTTCTAAATAAACCACTAAAGAGTGTTAAATTGATTTAAGTGATTTTGGGAATATTAATATTTAAAACTTCTCTGTCCTATGCCTCTTTATGACTACCTATAGCAATAATAAGCACCATTTCATTCTTCTATTCTTCATCTTATAATATTACATAGTAAACTGTGTACAAACATTATATTTTTTGCATTGGAATGGAAATGTAGGAGTTCAGTTGCTTATTTATGTTTGAATAGCTTAAATTTTATTCAGTCAATAAAAGCATACTCGATTAATGCTTTATTATTCTGTTTGCATAGGTTGAGGTGAATAAAGTGCAGTGTTTGTTTTTTATTATTAAAGAAAACTTTGCCTCCCACTCACGTTCCTTTGCCATAAATTTGATTTTTAGGCAGCATGTATTTCACAGTTAGTTCCAGTCTTGAGAGATTTTCCAGCTTTACAATTTTGCATCATGGGCTAATCTTCTTAAAATGGCACCAGTAATTTTCACAAACTTTTTTTTTGTAATATATAAGGATGGGGAAAGTATACACAGGCCACAGTATTAAACAGAGTACCCATGAGTGTTCCTCGGTGGGAGGGTTTGGGTACCGAGGTGTCCCATGCATCATCCACTTTGGCTTGGAGTCGTCTGGGCTGCACAGTTTGACAGCCAGATAGACAAGTGGAGACATGCTGCGTGATAAAAGCAGCCGAGACATCTGGATCGCGGTGCATGCGTTCAAAGGCATTTCTGAGCTGTTCATGCATTTGTACTTACTCAGGTCCCCAGCCTTGTCCAGGGCTCACTTATCATTCTCCTCTCCTCCTCGGCCTGTCTTCATCTTCTTTTTGTCCTTCAGCAACCTCCCTGTTCCCTGACAAGTCACCTCCATCTGCTTATGCATCAGTGTGGCCCTTCTGCCAGAGGGCTCGCTGAACAGTTCTCAAGATGAAGAGCCCCACCGTCCTCCCGCCTCTGCCTCAGCCCCGTCTCCCGCCTGTCACTGCTCAGCGCTCTGAGCCACACTGGCTTGTTTTGTCAATAACCATTTATTTGTTGCTGGAGTAGCAGCAGCCATTACATCTGACCTCCCTGTTTCATCAATTATGGATAGATTATTGGATGTGAACATCTGCAAAAGCTTGCTGTTGAACTCACCTCCTGGCTGGGATTAGATAAAGTACTAAACCATTGTTTATTGTCAGGCCAAAACTCTACTGGGGAGCCAGGGAATTCCAAGAGGAGCAGAGCCCCATCAGAAGTACCAAAAATTGTTTTGAATTGCCACTGTTTCCCCGAAGACTCCAGCCATTTATTATTTACACTGATTACCAGTAGTTATAAGCTACTTGATAAAAGCTCTTGGCAGTACCCCATTCCCAGGCATTGTGGCTCCCATCAGAATGGAAATGATTCATAAATTGTTTTCTTGTCTCTTCTCTCACCGTGAGGGGGTAGCAAACGAGCTTCCCCTGTGTGGAAGCATTCAGACGAGGCCTTTTCTACCATGTTTTATTTTAAAAAGTCATGTTCACACAGCCCAATAAGAAAGCATGACACCGTGTATCTAAATTAGGGTTTACTGAGTTTGCAGGAATGATGGCCTGTGGCGGAGAGGATATCATATTGTACAGAAAGAAAATGCTCAACATGTTTGTTCAGGGCTTTCATGGATTTCTGAGAAAGGGAAACTAAAATGATATTTTATTGAATCCTGCCTCCAATGAGAAGGAAATCCTTAAAAGGGATTATGAATAGATGATGGCTTTACCGCCAGGGGACAGACAAATCTCCTCCTGGTAATCGATTCATGCAGGCATATAGAAATAGTCACAGTATTAGTGCTTATTAAAAACTGCTAGATAGTCACTCAAGAATTTAGAACACTCCCAGGATCTCTCCTGTGAGCCAGAAGCAATTCAGTTCAAGGTGACCAAGTGGAGGAAAGTGGATAAATGGCTCCTGGGAGGGGGACATTGAGGGACATTGGACATTGTCACTAAGCTAGTGATTTTTCACAGCATACTTCTCTGCCTCATTTTGCTACCTGGGAAGACAGAAACTATATTTGTCTCTCATTGCTCTAGAGTAAAAAGAAGGGAAAAAAATGTTTTGTGTTCCACTCACAGACAGGAAGACTGATTCCTCAGGTTACCATGACTTTTCTTGTATAGTTTCTGTCTCTGATCCACCTGTCCTAACCTTTAGCACAGACTCATAATGGGGAAACTCTTATTTGAGAATATGAGTAAACCATACAAGCACAAGTTTACATGTTGAAATTTCATTTCAGTCTTCCTCTAGGAATTGGGCTTGTTTGCTGATACTTAAACCCTTAAGGTCAGCTGGGGACTAAAAGTGTCCACACCCTTTCTATATATCATAAAGTGTCATGTTTTTTTTCCTTTACTGAGTGAGATATAAGGCAAAAGTCAATACATACAACAGCTTATTATAGTTACATTAATGTTCTAGGGACTTTCACTACTGGTACCTTTCAAGGGCTCTGCCATATTCGTTCAATGTGGACATAAGATTAGGAGCTAGGGGTGCAAGGGACAGTGAGGCAGATATGGCCTCTCTCCCCATGGCACTTACCATCTAATTGGAAAAAGTCAAATATTAATAAGTATATACATGTGACAATGTAATAGGAGCTCAAATAGAACAGAGGAGTGGGGTGGGTGTGCGTGTGTCTGTGTGCAAGCACAGGAAGAGTCAGGAGTGAAGCAAGAAGAGGGATCTGCAGGTCCAAGGAACTGGAGGCAGAGGCAACTGCACTCCTTCCTAACAGCCAGAGGTCTGGTTGGCTGGAGTGAGGTGCCCAGGGTCCTACACATTCTAGCAAGTTGCAAATGTTGACGTTTCTGCATGATCACAGTGAGTGACAACATACATTTAGTTGAATTAGATTTGATGGGCACTTCAGTTTGCCACCGCTGTCTTTAGTGTGCATACACAACAGAGATCTGATATCATTGGCAATTTCATCACAGATTTAATGGGATCATTTATCACGCTTAATTTTTAATCCTCATAGAAATACAACCAAGTAGAGTTTGAGATTTCTTAATTTAAAACAAACACACACACACACACACAAAAAAAGCTTTTTTTCCCCTCATTTTAATAATGAAATTGCCTATGTCTACTGGTTTATTTCTCTTGCCATGGAAACAATATTGGCTTGTATTGTTTCTCAATGATAAACATAGAGAGGGCCAGGCCTCGGGTAGCTCTCTTGCCACTTTGGCTTAGACAGCTGTTTTATCTCAGTGCTTCTCAGTTCTATTCCATAGGTCCAAGAAAGCCATCCATTCAGATTATGTCAAGCAGGAGAGATGAGTGTAAGGATGCCTGTGGCAATGGGCAGGCCATAAGCCTACGAATCCCCAGGAGTAGCAGAGAGCAGGCCTCACAGAATCTGAAAAGATTCCTGGGAACCGGAAGAGCTGTGCAGAGCAAGGGGCTGGGCTTCCTCACCATCCACTCAGCAGGCACAGTCAGCTGATTGGCTCTGTTGACATGACCGTGGTTAGTCCCTAGACATTTGCTCACCATTAAATACCTTCTCACTTCTGCCATTCCCAGCTGCTCAGCTGGTCTGAAGTTTCTAAGAGCACATGCTAGAACTCAATATTATCATCTTCCACTGAACAGAACTTTTTATATCAGGCTACATCATAGATGGCTGGACTTCCCCAAAATAGACTCCCCTTTGGTCAAGGGCCTCCTTGCAAAATATAAAACAAAGCCTCCAGTGAGTTTCCTTTTTAGGAGGTTAAGGACAGAAAAGGTTTTCTGTTGTTGTTATTGTTTTCTCCATTGGGAAGTTGTGAATATAACTCACACTATGACTGGGATATACAGGATAAATATTTCCCTGCTTTCACATTTATAGTATAGAAACTAACAACTGAGAATTAGAATAAAAATTCTTCAGAAATGTGTCCCTCATTAACATGGTACAGAACTATAATGACCAATTGTGCAAATGACAGTTTTGAGCAATGTGTCCCAATTTACTATTGAGGAAAACTTTCATTTCTTAACTGTATGTGGAATTCTGTCTCATTATTTTGAGGTTTGAGAGTCACCTGTATATGGGACGTGAAGAGAGAGAGTTTTAGGTGAAAGAAGATTCTTAGAAATTTTCTGAGATAATTTCAATACTTACAGCTGTTGAAAATGCAGTGTAAACCTGTAGCATGGGTAAGGTTAATGAGCAATTCTAATCTAAGCTTTAAAATGTGAGAGTAATCTTGAATTTTTATCCAATTCTTAAACATTTCTGACTATAAAACAAATTTGCAGCTTTTGAACAGTGCTGATCGTGGTATTAATCACTACTTAATATTAACCAAATATCAATGTAGATTGATCGCTGTCATCTGCTTATTATCATCTACTCTGATGTAGGGACATTTTTTAAAAAGCAGTTCTTTAAGAGCATGTAAGACTCCTCAAATGAGGAGAAAGTAAGAAAACAAACTTTCAATTGAGTTGAAATAGTTCATCCTTTTGACTCTTAAAAAAGGTTTAAAGAGACAAAATAAATTGCTCAGGGATTTTTAAACCAAAGATAAATTATTAAAAACAAATAAGGCATATCTTAAATTGCTAAATATAACAATATAGGGCTCTAAGATCCAGATCATATTTCTGAAAAGTAGAGTTCTAGGCTGTCTCCAACACCCTCATCTTCCAGACTTGAAAACTAGAGAACAAGGTGACCAAGTGACTCAGAGGCCACGAAATGAGCTTGTGACAGATGAGAAACCAGAACTTATTTTTTAAAACTCAGTCCTTTCTGCCTAGACCATTAAGCCTCCACTTTATGTGCTGGGCAATGTAAGCAGTCAGTGTGTGGCAGATGACGAGTAATGGATTTCAGGGAGAAAGTACATGTTTGGAATGATCCACATTAATAATAGTAAGAGTAGACCACTCCCAACCTAAGAAGTTAGTTTCAGCAGAATACAAAATATTTAGCTACTTTTATGTATTGTAGTTTATCATAGTTGCACATTGAGTGCCCTCTGTGTTTATTCAAGATAATTTTTGTACGAAAGAATTGCTGTATTTATTGCATAGCAGAATCTATGCCTTGTCAGGAAGCACATACAGCCATTTAAGTGATGTGAGACCCCCATTTTTGTCATCTTGCACCAATGCCAACTGCTGGCTCCAGTAAAATACCCGTAAATGCTGTTGCTGCCTAGTCTGGTCCTCCGCCTGCTACCGCAGTGCTTGTCAAAAACCATTAGCTACTGATTTCTTTGACTAATGTTGCAGTTGATTGTCTGAATCATGTTCAGACACTGTAAATGAGGCAGAAACATCCTTTCTGCTCACCAACTGTGAAATGGCTAAAGGGGTCTAGATTGCCAGAAATCAGAATAAATGTATTTCCAATAAGATTTGACAATGATTTTGAGCTCAAGATGGCCAACTGGACTCATTTTGTTGTTGTTTCTATGTTTCTTATTGCACGAGTATAAATCTACCATTGCCCTTTTTCCCTCAAAGTAAGGCACTGTATCGAGAGCAGCACTGAAATTTTGCTATGAAATGGCACAATTTGAGGTTTGTGTATGACAAAATGTTAGCTGTGCTACCATTAATATGAAAAAAAAATAGGAAAGAGGTTAAGGAAAAAAAGTATACCCTAGGCAATGAACTCAGAACTTCCATCTACAGACAAATCTGGTGGATGTCCTTTATAGTTTTATGGACAATTGTTTTGGTCCAGATGGGTTAATTCAAACTCTTTTAGTACTCTTAGACTTGTAGATCAAACTAGAAATCAAGCATTCAGATGTGGCTAAACTGCAGGGGATCCATGCTCTCTTATTTCAGAGCATCCTGCATGACTTTATAAGTTTAGGTGGGGGCAGTAGGAAGGGAAAATGGCCATCTTTCAATAGTGGAAGGACTATCACCTGAAAATGAATGGATTTATCATTTTGCACCAAAAAATACAATCTTGGCTAGCAGGTGGGAGTTACAGATTTTGCCTCAGCTTAACCAACAGTTTGCTCATGTAGCTCTCTGGTGATTGAATGGCTAGCCTCACAAGGGAATAGTGTTCAGTCATGAAAATTGTTCAAGCAAAGGCTAGCTCAGCCTTCTCAACAGTGGCGGTACTCACATTTCATGCTGAATAAAATGGGGTGTGTGGTGTGCAATATAAGGCATTTAATACCAGCCCTGGTCTTGGCCCACTAGATACCAGTGGCACCCATGTCCACATCATAACAACCTAAAATATTTCCAGATTGCCAAATATCCTCTGGCAGGGGTAAAATAACCCCTTTGCAAGAACTAGGTTAGATAAGCACTAGAGAAAATTTAGCTACTGCTCCATTCATGTCCTTAGTAAGTACTTTTAAGTACCACATCCTATTGGAACTTTATAACATGACTTCAAGGTAAGCTTTATTAATTTCCTTTTTACACCCAAGGAAATAGTCTCTGAGAGATGAAGTACTTGACACACGTCACTCAGCTCAGTAGTCGACCTGCCATCTCCCCTGATATTTGAAGAAAATTTCAACACCCAGAGGGTGTTGATTAGTCATCCCAAAAGGCCCTTCGGAAGCCTGGTTTATGCCCTTCAAGTGGGAGACTCTACTGATTCAGATAACTGAAACAACTAAGGAAGAAAAGGCTGTGGGGGAAGGGAAGCAAGTGGGTAAAGGTATATAAAGAGAAAAAAAATGCCAAGAATAGAAAGCAAAAGAAAGACTAGAGTTCATTGAAATTTTTGCAAAGTTACAAAATTCCCATCTGAAATGGGCTCAATTTTTGGAGTCCTTGCCTGTGGATGGTTTCTATCAGTTATTTTCCCATAGAAGCATCAGTGATGAGGGCCACCAGTCAGGGCCATTTAAACTTGATGTCACTGACCTGTGTGATCTGGTAGTGTTCGTTTGAGCTTGTGCATGCTCGTTATACACCAAGAGGAGAAAGAAAAGTATTTCCTCTCCTTTGCCGAGCTGATATAGGACAAAAGAGGCTGGACACCTGAGGAATTTTCAGGAACCATGTGTATTGGCTGCAGGGTCCAGAGGGGCTGTTGCCTAAAAGATTCTCTGGACCTCAAGTCTGGAAATTCTTGGAACGTTATACCCAAGTGGGTTGGGAGGTGGGGCCCTGGAGGTTTACATTTTTGTAGGAGTCTACATAAAGGTTTTTTTTTTTTTTCCTTGAGTTCACAGAAAGTGCTTTTGGTCTCATTTTTTAGATAAGTCAGAGGTTTTACAACAAAAGCTGAAGTGACATCATCAAGTCTGGGCCCAAACTTAGTTTTTGCAACACAGAGTAATTTAATCCTCACAAGAAATAAGAAGTCCTATCCTCCATTGAGATTTTTGTAGAAATTTTTGCTGATATTCTGTTACAAAACTTTCTGACAAGAAGAGGAACTTATATGTTACAAATGTGGTGGGGGTTTCTGCTTAATTATGGGAAGGGTCTTCTGGGCAGGGGTCTCTGATCTGCTTCATAGGAAGGGGAACAGCTGCCTAAAATTGTGGAAACATGGAGTAATGGGAAACAAGGCAGCTAACTGCACCGTCTTGAATGTGAAATATTTTAACCAAATACATTGAGCTGCCCTGACAAAAATTATCTATGGCAAAGACAAATATATATATATGAATATTAAAAAAAAAGTCCTGTAAAGGTCTACTTTTACGTGAAAGCACAAAAAATGATAGACCCGTCTTCCTTTCCCAATGATAGTCAAACTCTTTTTTTTTTGTAATCAAAAGGATAAATTACAGTTTGAAAATTTCTCACTTAATATTATCAGTTTTAATGATGATCACTTGGTCCACCTTACAAGACAAAGGAACTCCAAAGCAAACTTTTCTTTTGGATATTGTTACTTTTATATATCCTGGTAAACCTTTTCTTTTCTTTTCTCTCTTTATTCACATCTCCAAATGTTTGCCCCTTTCCCAATTGCTGACTCAATTCCTGTCATTCCTTTAAATAATGATTGAGTTTCTTTTCTCACATGAAGCCTCTTCTGGTTGCCGTTTCTTCCTAGTACACAACCACTTGGAATTTGTTTATTTGTTTATTTCATTAACAACTGTTTCCTTGTCACCCAGATACCGTGCAGGCTGCTCGGGGCCAAGGGGCTGCGCAGTTTTGCCTGCTGCGTCCGTAGCACCTAGAACAATGCTTGGCCTTGGCCCCCGAAAGACATTCAGTGCTTAATGTACTTGGACTAAGTTTTTGGCCCTTGAGACAGAATTCAGGACAATATAATGTCAATGACTCTAAGTCTTATTCCTTTGTAAGGTCATTTAGAGCAGAGATATCTGAGAACAGAGATATCATTTTATACCTAGCCATGATATCTAATGGAATGTACCAGAAGATGTCTTTGAAATTCAGGCATTATGAAGAAAGTGATAACTACAGCAAATGAACATAGCGCATAGCTTTACAGGTATCACATCTGCTGTGGCACATCCCCCTCTTCCCTTTTTCCATATTTTCCATACTACCATGATTAGAAACACGTGGAGAAACACATGGTGGCTTTAGAAAACCCAAAGGTACAGAAGTCGACAAGGAAGGGAGGAAAGGAAGGAGGGAATTATAAAAACCAGTACTTCCTTAAGAGATCATGTCTGAAGATGAATCTGACCTTTTTAAACCTTTGTCCCACAATATCCTGCTATACACAATCTGTGTTGTTTCATTTCACTTGGTTAGATTGCATAAAATAACACCAAGAATATTGAGGGCAAGCAAACATTTTCTTTTTGAAACTGCAACTTTCTCTGGCAGAGTTAATGATCTTTGAGCCATTCACATCTAAATATGAATTAATTTAATCAACTACTTCATTCTATTACTTAGCTGAAGACATTCCCTGGGGACTTGCAAACACCCAAGCTAAAGGAGGTACACTAAAAGGGTAGAGGAGAGGTATCAAAGATTTCAGAATGTTTCCCAAGATAAAAAAAAAAACAAAAGAAAACAGATAAAAAAGAAGAAATGCAAATGGTTAACAATATATGAAAACAATATTCAACATCATTAGCAACTAGGGAAATGCAAATCCAAACTACACTGAGATTTCATCTCATACCAGTCAGAATGGTAGTCATCAAGAATATAAATAATAATAAATACTGGAGAGTATGTGG
Source organism: Geosciurus inauris (assembly GCA_004024805.1). NCBI lineage: Eukaryota > Metazoa > Chordata > Mammalia > Rodentia > Sciuridae > Geosciurus > Geosciurus inauris. The sequence continues at coordinate 40,239 of PVHX01003673.1, read as the reverse complement.
AGAAAAAGAAACATTTTAACACTGTTGGTGGGATTGTAAATTAGTATACAACCACCACTATGGAAACCAGTGAGGAGGTTCCTCAAAATGCTAGGCATGGAACCAACTACCATATGACCCAGCTATACCACTACTCAATATTTACCCTTAAGAAATGCATTTGCAGCAAAATGAAACTTAACCCCTATCTCTCACCATGCACAAAACTCAACTCAAAGTGGGTCAAAGACTTAGGAATTAGACCAGAGACCCTGCGTCTAATTGAGGAGAAAGTAGGCCCAAATCTCCATCACGTTGGATTAGGCCCCGAATTCCTTAACAAGACTCCTATAGCACAAGAAATAAAAGCA
>PVHX01003673.1:0-39789 GCA_004024805.1 Geosciurus inauris | reverse complement strand
GCTCAAAAAACTTAACACCAAAAAACAAATAACCCAATCAATAAATGGGCTAAGGAGCTGAATAGAAACTTCTCAGAAGAAGAAATACAATCAATAAATATATATATGAAGAAATGTTCGTCATCTCTAGCTATTAGAGAAATGCAAATCAAAACTACACTCAGATTTCATCTTACACCAGTCAGAATGGCAGCTATCCAAAATACCAGCAACAATAGGTGCTGGCAAGGATGTGGTGAAAAAGGTACACTCAAGCATTGCTGGTGGGACTGCAAATTGGTGCAACCAATCTGGAAAGCAGTTTGGAGATTTCTTAAAAAACTTGGAATGGAACCACCATTTGATCCAGCTATCCCACTCCTTGACTTATACCCTAAAGATTTAAAAACAGCACACTACAATACAGCAGTCACCTCAATGTTTATAGCAGCACAATTCACAATTGCAAAACTATAGAAGCAACCCAGATGCCCTTCAATAGATGAATGAATAAACGAACTGTGGTACATATACACAATGGAATATTATTCAGTAATAAGAGAGAATAAAATTATGGCATTTGCAGGCAAATGGATGGAACTGGAGAACATTATGCTTAGTGAAGTAAGCCAATCCCAAAAAACCAAATGCTGAATGCTCTCACTGATTAGTGGATAAGGATACATAAGGGGGGTGGGAACGGGAAACATAGGAGAAATACAGGAACTCTAGACGTGGCAGGGGGAGGTGGGAGGAAGGAAAGGGGAATGGGCATAGTAATGATGGTTGATTGAGATGGTCATTACTACCCCTGGTGCATGTATGAAGACTCTAATGGTGTGACTTTATCTGGTCTGCAACCAGAGAAATGGAAAAACTGAGCTCTGGTTATGTACTATGACTTGAAACGCATTTAAATAAAATAACTAAATAAAAAAAATATTTACCCTTAAGAATTAAAATCATACTACAATGTTTATAATAGCACAATTCACAATATCCAAACTATGGAACCCAGCCTGCATGTCCCTCAACAGATGCATGGATAAAGAAAATGTGGTATATATGCATAATAGAGTTTTATTCAGCCATAAAGAAAAATGATATTATGGCACTTGTAGAAGAATGGATGGAACTGGAGATCATTAGGTTAGGTGAAATAAGTGAAACTCGGAAGGTTAAGGGTCATGTGTTTTCTCTCGTATGTAGAAGCTAGAGAGGAAAAAGGAAAAGAAAGATGGGACAGATGTCATGAAAATTAAAGGGAGATCAGTAAAGAAAGGGACCAACCAAGAGGTATGAGAGGGGGAGGGAGGAGAAAAGTGCTGGTGAGTGGTATTGGGCAAACTATGTTGTTTAGTGTTTATCGTGTACCTGTGCGAATATGTAACAACAAATCCCATTAATACATACAACTATAATGCATTAATAAAAAATATGGGAAAAAAATAAGGTTATCTCAAGGCTGGGAATATAGCTTAATGGTAGAGCACTTGCCTTGAAGATGTGAGGCCATGGGGTCTATCTGAGCACTGCAAAAATACAAAGCCCTTCAATAGATAGATGGATAAAGAAACTGTGGTATATATACACAAAGGAATATTACTCAGCATTAAAAGAGAATAAAATTTTGGCATTTGCAGGTAAATGAGTGGATTTGGAGAATACCATGCTAAGTGAAGTAAGCCAATCCCCAAAAAACAAAGGCCGAATGTTCTCTCTGATAAGTGGATACTGATCCATAATGGGGGAAAGGGCATGGGAAGAATTAACTTTGGATTGGGCAAAGGGGAGGGAGGGGAGAAAGGAGATGGGGGGAAGATGGGTAGGAAAGATGGTGGAATTAGAAGGACATCATTACCCTAGGTATATGTATGATTGCACAAATGGTGCAACTCTACATCGTGTACAACCAGGGAAATGAAAAGTTGTGCTCCATTTGTATACAATGAAACAAAATGTATTCTGGTATCATGATGTATAACTAATTAGAACAAATAAAAATAATAATTAAAAAAAGGAAAAAAATTGTTCTTTTCGTTTCTAAGCAGCAAATGAGAAATGCATTGGAACAGAGTAGCGTGAAGGATTCCTGTAGTGATGGGATTTTTCTGTACGTTGATTGTGTGATGGTTACACAAATATATGCATGTGATAAAATACATAAAACACACACTTAAAAATTTTTAAACTGAATGAGCTGAAACAGTGTTTCTTCAGAATGGCTGGCTGGGCAGAGGAGTTTTCCATCTAGTTTGAAAAAGTTAGGTCTGGAATGATATCATGATAGTAGTTTAAAGTAAGTATCCACCGTGGAAGTGAACAGAAGGGCCATGGTTGCTGGAATTTGTTTGTTTGTTTGTTTGTTTTTGCCTAAAGTGAAGGACATACAGAAAAGGAATTGCAAAAAAGTCAGAAATAGGAAAAAAAATGAAGACAGAAAGAGACATAAATAACAAACCCTTCATTTTCTTCTGCTCCAAGGTACCCTCATAACTGGTGGTCTTAAGCATTGAAAAGGAAAGAAAGTAATGAGGTGCTTGATGTTATTTAGACTATTGTCTTTCTGTGTGTCCCTTAAAGAAGCTTAAGCTCAGGAACAAAAGTTATTCTGATGTAATTTAAATTCTTAATCCTCTAGGAGAACAAGGATACTTTTCTACTGTCTTTCAGAGAGATGCATGGTTGTATGGGTGAATAGATGGATGGATGGATGGATGGACGGATGGACAGATGGACAGAGAGATAGATAGATAAATGTCCTGCTCATTTTTGTTGTCATATGACACTCAATAAGATTTCCAACTTTGACAACCTGTGTCAGTTACTGCCTATACCACAGAGTGGTGAATGCCTTTTCATCTATGTAAAATCTAATCTTATTGGCATATGGTCACAGCAATTGCTGAAAAAAAAAATGAACTGTTTTGGGCACAATTTATAATAATATTCAACTTTTACTTTCCGGAATGTTATTTAAAAATATATGGACCCTCCCAAACAATAGACTCTAGAAAGTCCCTTTCTAAATATTTTGGTACTCAGATTCAATAAAGTCTCTTATAAATTCACAAAATTCAAGGGCTCTGTCCACTACCTCAGCGAGGACTGGGTCAACTCACACAAGGTTAAATCTGGGTGTTGTCGACTAGGACAGACAGATTGAAAAGGACATACTCAGATTTACACAAGACTTTATTAAGAGACCTGAAAATAAGATTCAAGGTGAATAATAATGTATTGTATATTTCAAAATAGCTTTTAAAACAGGTTTTTACTTTTCTTACCATAAAAAATGACAACTTGGAGAGGTGATGGGCTGTTTCATATCTTGATGGAATCTTTCCACAAAATACACATAGATCAAAACATCACATCCAATCCTATAAACATAATTATTATTTGTCAATTAAAACTAAGTGCATTTTTAAAGTCCAAAAGTCCAAAACAATCAAACTTTTGAACTTTGTGGGCTTAGCAAGAATTAAACTCCTGATTTATTTGTACCCATGAGTAAGTTTTAGCATCAGCATAGGATAAGCAGTCACTCATAAATCACACGAAACCCAAATTTTATGAGGTATCATCATGACTTCACGGAAATTATTTCCCAAATATTACCTTTACAAAAGTGAAAATAAATATCAATCCTATCTTAACACTTTAGCCTTCTGGTCTGTCTAATTCAGGTAGAAATACATGGGGCATATTTATCCCTCCCTGCCAAGAACACTGATTTCCTCTCTCAAATGCCATCAAATGACTTCCACTAATTCCTTCTTAGAAAATGTGCAAAAAGGATTTCCATAGAGGTCTTTGGAGATGTCCTGTGCCCTCATGTGTGTAATAGGTTGGGTCAAGGAAATAGGATTTTGCTTTATGTATTTTTGTATTTGTATATGTATTTTTCTCTTTCTGGCCACTGAAAAGGGGGAAACTAGAAAAGAGGAAAATTATGCCGTACAGATGATGTCAGTGTTAAATTAAATTAAGATCATATGTTTGGCTGTGGCAGCTGTAATCGTCTGATTATTGAAGACATCATTGGCAATGAAGTACATTTGTAAGAAATATTTGTAATGTATACTATATGCATGTACACACTGTGAGATATGCATCTAATAAAATGATAGATATAGAAATGGCCCATCTCTTCAATTCATGCTTTTCAAACAGCTATTTATAGAAATAAAAGTGATATTTAAGCTACCATAGTAGACTATTGTAATCTGCCTTATATTACCTTAGATAATAGTCTCATCTTTTAAAATAATGTTGTACACCATTCAATTATTTATTCACACCTAAGTTATATAAATTGGAAGATTTGGGAGAGTGCAAGGAAATAATTATTTTTTACAAAAGTAAGACCTCACTGTCATGGTTTCAAGACACTGCCACAAAACAAGTTATATTATAGATAAAAATAAACCAAGCCAACATGAATTTTTAATAAGCAAAAAAAAATTTTATAGAGACATTAAAAACAGCTATTAATTTTAATCTTTTCTATTATGAAAGGGAACATCAGTGGATCTGGCCCTGGCTATATGTTCAATATGTATTTCTCTTGCTGGTAGGTCCTCAACGCTTACAGCAAAATCTCTACAGACCTGGATGATGATCTCAGCTTGGGCAGAGCCTATGAAGCAATCGCCAAGGTCCTACAGAGGTAAGTAAGCACATTCTTGTCTTGCTGTCACTGTGAATCCATTCAACTGTGAAAGACTCAAATTGTTTGAGGTCTATCGCTTTCAATGCATTACTGCCTGCTTAAATTTTAAGCAGTGCCCTTCTTAACTGAGCCTTTCATCCTAGGTTATTTTAAACCAATGTCGTATTTAAAAAGGTGCATCTAGACTCATCTTTGTCTATCCCTCCTTTGAATTGTTTTCTTTTCATTTTTCTGAAAGTTTTGTGCTGACCTTGAATGAAAGGGGAAAAAGAAATCAGGTCACAGCTCCCAGGTTAAGAAAGCAGTGAGCGCTCTGTAGTACGCTTCAGTAACTGTAGCTCGTCATAACCTTTCCAGAGCTCTTCTTTAAGGAAAGATTCCATTTAGGCTTGAGTTGTGCTTCCTCCATTAAGACATCTCTCCTTGGAGCACATCTGCAAAACCAATATTCCCAATATTTTCTTTAAAACAGAAAATTTAATCAAAGTGTAAAAGAACAACTTTGGATACATAGTTTTCCAAGGAAAACATATGACTTGCCCTTCACTCATTGTGATTGTTAGTGGGTCACTATAGAAGACCATTATGACTTAAGCCAAGGTAGAATAAAAGTAAGAAAAGTTATCTAAGTGAAGATCCTGGTTTTGTGAATATTATCTTATATTGAAGATAAAGCTTCTTAATAGTAGTAGTAACATAATATCAAGTGAAGTTCTAATTTCTTTCCATTTCTTTCATTGTAGACATATACAGCCAGGTATGGTTGTGCACACCTATGATCCCAGTCACTTGGGAGACTGAGAAAAGAGGATAGCAAGTTTGAGGCAAGCCTCAGCCACTTAGCAACTTGTAAGGCTCTGTCTCAAAAATAAAAAAAATAAAAATAAAATAAAAGGGTAGGGGTTACAGCTCAATGGTAAAACTCCCCTGAATTCAATTCCCAGCACTAAAAATAAATGAATGAACAAAACTATACAGGGTAATGCTTTAAAAGGGTAAAATTGTCATTTGAAAAGCATTTAGTGTTTAAATGTCTAATATACTAAAGGTGGAATCACTGCATAAGTACCATTGCTAATATAGTAATCACTGCTGAAAATACCTACACTAATGAAATGGAAGCAGCCCTACAAAGTACCACATAAAACACAGTCATTGCTGGAAAAATGGCTTAGCAACACAGACGTGTTTTTAAGGAGAATATGGACATTTCCTGGAGAATGTCAGGGCCAGAGACAGGTTAAGGAAGACAAGCAACCTACAAGGGCTGAGGTCCCTCCAAAATCAGACTGGTAGCTAGTCCCTAGACAACCAGTCCTGTTGTCCCTTAGAAGTGTTACTTTAAAATTAATGACCAAGAAGATGCTTGAGAAGAAATTGGTAAGTATTCAGTTTAATGTCTATTTGGAACAAATCAACTGTGTTCTATTGCCCTGTTCATTTGGGTTATTAAATTCCTTGACTCTGCTGTTACCAGTGCCCCAAATCAGTAAAGCATGATTGGATTCCTTGTCTTGTTTTGCAGTGGAAAACATGGCTCAGGCCTATACAGTTGTATAAATGTATCTTTTAACTTGTTTTGAAAATAATTTTTACAAAGTAACATTTGTGTCTCAAAATAACTGAAGAGATAAAACTCAGGGGAAAGTATTTTCTTTTTTTTTTTTTTTCGGTACTAGAGACTGAACTCAGGGGCACCCGACCACTGAGCCATATCCCCAGCCCTATTTTGTGTTTTTTATGTAGAGATAGGGTCTCACTGAGTTGCTTAGCACCTCGTCATTGCTGAGGTTGGCTTTGAACTCGCAATTCTCCTGTCTCAGCCTCCCTAAGTGCTGGGAAGTATTTCTTGTATGAACATTTGCCGAGGACTTACTATGTCCCAGAACAAATATGGAATGTGCTTTTGGTTACAAATGGTGTTTATTTTTGAAACTTCTAGAGACATAAGTTGGTTTCAAAGAGTTCTCACCTATTTATGTTGTGTGTCTTCTCTGGAACATTTTAGTCTCTACCCCATTCCTGGTCTATACAGGGAAAACTTGAGCAACTATCTGGTAAAATTTGACACAAACAGACAATCTAATGCTTTAATTTGGCTACATAAGTATTGTCTGGGGTTTAGAAGTGGGAAAGGATACAGAAATGTTTGATGGATCAGGAAGTTGGGGGTGTTTTTGGTAGGGATGGGGACGCATCTATTCCAACACTCGAAACAGCCCAAAGACTTGCCTTAGGCAAACAAATAGTTGACCAAGATTTTTCCCCACTTCACTTTTATACCAAATGAAATTGATTCCACTTATAAGAATTCCTTTCTACTAAAGTACAATAAAGCAATCATTGATTTATCATAGATGTGGGTTTTTTGTTTTGTTTTGTTTTGTTTTGTTTTTTGGTACTGGGGATTGAACTCAAGGACACTCAACCACTGAGCCATATTTTGTATTTTATTTAGAGACAGGGTCTCACTGGGTCACTGAGTTGCTTAGCTCCTCACTTTTGCTGAGGCAGGCTTCGAACTTGCGATCCTCCTGTCTCAGCCTCCTGAGCTGCTGGGATGACAGGGATGCACCACCAAGCCCAGCCAAGAATGCTTAATTTAACAATGTTATACAATGCACAACAGAGCCCAGGGGATGCTTCTTCTGAGGTCATAGTGGGAAAGTGTTCCAAAGCCAGAGATTCCCAGAGCAAGTTTGCCATTTTGTAGCATTGGGGATTGCAGAGGAGTGCTCCGGAGTATACACCTGGCATATGCTTTCAACATCTGTGCAGAACAGCTCAAGAGCATGATCTATTGACAGACAAATGTTTTAAAACCAGAAATTCTATACAGGTAGAAAACAGCACCCTGGATGTCTGAGAAGCTTTATTCAAGCCCATTAACTAGTAAAATCCTTTAATATAAATTTTTTGATCATTTTTAGAAAATATTGCTTCGAGGGCTTGATATTTTTCAATAAACGTGCATGTGCACACATTCAAACACACAGGCACACACGTATATATGTATTATCCCTTTCATAGCCCTAAACTGTCCTTCTCAGGTTAGCAACGATGTGCGAGAAATGGAACACAGCCAAAATGGAGGGAATTATGGTGGTGGCTGCTGAGAAATAAATCAAGCTGTGTGTGAAGCTTAGCATCACCTCTAAATCTCTTTTTCCTAACCTGTGCAATTGCACCAGTTTCACTAATGGTAGCCCTACGTCTATAAACATATTTTATCTCTTTAAAGGAAATGGAACAGTATAGCCAGGTCTAGCATTAGTGTGAGTCTAAGGCCATCAGCTGAGTGTTGCATGAAAGGTGAATAATCTCTAAGGCTAGAAGCTTCTAAAATGGTTATAAGAATTTATACTGAGCCCTCAATTGGAAAATACGCCACATTCTTTCAAGACGGAAGATTTGGTGATGTTGAGTTGCCCATTGGTGATGCTAGACCCAGACCTGGTGTTACTGAGAAAGGTTTTAATAGTGAACCAGTTTTGCTATCTTTGTTGTTGTTCTGAATAATATTAACTGTACAGAAGTTTAAGCAGTATAATGGAAAATACAGAGTCATAATGTCTTTTCCCCTCCTTACTTGGAATACTAGTGAAAAAAAAATCGATGTACTAAAATTGCCTTATGATGCTACTATAAAAGCCAGAATTATGGTCCATAAAACAAAGAAAAAGTAAGTAGAGAAATTACAAAGTAAATATTATTCTTACATAAACAGTTCAAGTAAATACATGGGAGGAACCCCTCAAATTTCCTTATGGAATTATATACATATTATATGTCTATAATTATATATGTACACACACCTTCATTTGCTGACTGAGGTAACTCATTTACTGAAATTCCCCAACACTTCAACATAATGAAGATGACTATTTATTTAAAAGAATCTAAGGGGAAAAAATCCACAAAAATGTATTCAGAATGCATCGATCACAACCAGCCCATCTCTGGGTTTGTTCTATAGCATTTGCAAATTTTCTTGAGAACTCAAATTAAATTATTTCCCAGAAAACTTTCCACAGTGGAGATCTTTAAATCAATCAGTACAAAGTTTCAAGTGTGAAAATTACCTTTCTGTCATACTGAAAATTAATTTCTTCTTGCTTGAGAGAAATGACATGCCCTAGTAATTTTCATATATTCTTTAAAATGGAACATCCAGGCTTCGATGTGAAATTTCCTAAAAATGACCAAAAAAAAAAAAAATACATCCAAACATTTCTATTAATGCATGGAATGGAGAATAGCTTTTTACATTTTCTCCTGTCACTGATCCCATTTGCCTTATCACTTTCATCTGTGGCCCACAAACTTGGTGGCACAATCAACAAACCCCTCAGTGGCTGTTTCATCTCTGCTCTATTTGATTTCTTCTCTCTGAGTAAATGATTAAGTTTTCATGCATTGGTTCAACCAAAATCTATGTTCACTCAACCACATCCTTTATTGATTACTTCTACTGCAAACAGTAGGCCAAGTGTGATATACATAATTGGACAGTTGTCAGGGGACGTGGGTGTTAACGGTCCTGTTTTCCCAGTTGGAAACTGGAATCACCTTGATACACAAATATTCTGCACCGTTTCATTCTCATCCTTTGGACCGAGGAGTCCTGTTCCTCAGAATATATGTTTTTAACTCTCTAAGGTCTGGTTGAATGAATTTAATGATTATACCATATAATATGCTGTTCAAGTTGCACCTGTGCACTGCATATAGAAAACTGGAATTAATATTTGTCTAACATTTTAACCTTGTCCTTGAACTTATACGAATAATCTGTAGCCTTGCTATAGGGGAGTGTTTGATTTTTTTTTTTCTCCCCTCTTTGAAGGAAAGACTAGCTTTGAAACCTACTGCTAAATTTTATACTGGGAAACCGTGAAGCCAACACGTATTGTTTATATTCAGTTGCTATGTTAACCTCACTGGCTACAGAGCTGGCCGTTCATTGAGTGGAACATATAATTTATAGTAGAAAGACTTTTTCTCTAGCATTGTTTGTTAGAGCAAGTCTCAGGTAATTTGGGATGTTTTGGAGGTCTGTTGCTCCTTGGGGAACAAAGCAACTCAAATCACCCAGCAAATATTTTTATTTATACTATTTTATATTTCTTGTTCACTGAACTCCTTTTTTTGCTGTTGATGTTTGTGTATGTTTTGATTTAACTATCCTCAGCAGGCCAAACCTAAGCCAAAATGTACTTCCATTACAAATATATCAGCTTTTAGGAACATGAGCATGAATAAGCTTTGCTGAGTCCATTTGAGCTAAATGATACTAATATTAAATTTTCCCTAAGGTTTTACAGTGATATGCAAAACTCTACTTTTATTTTTCTTTTGAATACTTTAGTCCAGGAAAAAGCTTAAGAGTTAACATAAATTTGATGAAACATTTTTAGACCTAGAAATTTGGGGGTATTTTATATTTTATTTATCAGTTTATATATTTTACTTTAATTTTATTTGTTAATATTTTGTAGCCTTTAGCTGTCTACTTCTTAATTGTTCCACAAAAAAATATATGAATTCAAATAATAGTGAATTTCAAATAATTAGTGAATTTCTCATATTTTACCCTATGCTTGCATTTATAAATTTCCTCAAATAATTTGTGTATTTTCTGGAGAACTGACCTATGCCTATAGGTAGAAGATTTCTCATAATTTTGGTATGAAAAAGTGAAGATGGAATTATTAAAAAAACAGTACTCACAACTTCAGAAAATGTGAAATTCCAGTTAGTTTTGGATATGTCAATCATTCTTTTGCCAATAAGAAAGGAAGAAAAAATGTATTTTATAGCACCTGATACTTATATTACCAAAAAAAATGTTATTTTTTTAATCCTATCCTTGAGAAAACAGACACCAGGACTTAAGGTGTCTGTTTTTGCAGAGCAGTCACTAAATTATAGTATTTAGTTCACTACGTGGTGAAAGATTTTCAAAAAGCAATGCTTAGCTAAATTAAATTTTCTTCTCAGCTCCTGAGAGACGATGTCAGATAGAGAGCTGTGAACGTGATAACCGTTTATTTCACTGAGAGATAATCATAACAATAGCTGCCACTTATTGAATCCCTACTGTGTGCCAGGTTATATGTTTGCATACTTTTTCATCTCACAGCAACTTGAGGTCATTTTAAAAATGAGGAAATAGAAGTTTCCTTCCATTTCATAACTTTAATATGATCAAAGTTATTCACGTAAGAGGCCAAGCTAGGATTCACACCTAGATCTTTCCAACAGATCACCACAATGGCTGTGAAGGAATCAAATTTATTTTTACAAACATATCACACTGTATCTGTGAAAATGAATGTTATCATCCAAATCTTGGGGAGTTATGCAAATTGATACCCCTAATCCTGCCCCTACCTGTTTCCAATAAACTCCTGTAAAAATGTTTGCTGTTTGTTTCTTTAATTCAAAACAACTTTTATAAAGAGAGGAAAAAAAGAGAAAGTGTGGGTCCATGCAAAGGAAATGTCCAGGATTTGACTAGTTGAATGCATGGTTAGATCCAGATACTCGAGGCACCTTCTGGGCTCCAGTTTTCTCCATCTCACAGCTCAACTCTCAGTGTTCCCCATGGGGTGGCAAGATGGTCCTCACCAGCATGGGACCTACATTCTATAGGGTTAAGGCAACCCAGCTCTGGTCATTTGAGTGAGAAAAGAGTCGTGTGTGAAGTTCCAGGGGTGGGGCAATAATTATTCAGTACATTGTTCCCTGTCTCAGTGGCTTCATCCATAAATTGGGTAGCGTGGAAATAAAAAGTAAGTGCAGATCAGTAAGGGTTCAATCCCCAGCACCATTAAAAAAAATGTTTTCTGATATATTCTTGTGACATATTCTTTTGAATAGCCCCAGTAGCACATTACTGTTTGAGATGTAGGTTTGGTCTTTAGCAATAGCTAAAAGAATTTGGAGTCACATTTAGAAAATACAGAAAACATATCTCTATGAGAAATCCCATTGTTTTGGACAAAATTCACTGAATTACTTAGGAGTGCTTTGAGGTGCTATCCTATGAAGGAGTTTGCTACAGAAACATTCCAAAAATGCTCTCAGCCTCTCGTTACATGTCATCCTCAAAGATAACCACTTGGAGGGAGCTGTCTTCCTCTGCAGGATAAGAACATCCAAGAAATTGGAAAAAGAGGATCTAAAGTGCAAAGGAAAGTCAGGGCCAGAAACAGAGATTTGCCAGACATATGCTTACAGAAGGCAGGTCCTGCCACAGCAGTCTCTGAGACCACACAGAGTAAGCATGTATTGGAGGGAAGGGGAGGCCTTGGGCAGAACTCTGGAAAGAACCAACTTTGGGTAGTCAGACTGAAATGTTGGAGAGATCGAGAAAAAATAAAACAGAAAGAGGGAGAGAGAAAGAGAGAGAAGTGAGAAAATAGAGATTGGTTGACAGTGGTAGATGCCAGAGACGGGGAAACATTTCGAGAAAGAGGGTCTGGTTAACAGCAGGAAGTCCCAAACTGTATGTTGAAGACCCTGGTGACCTTGGAAAAGGAAGAAAAGTGGCATGTAAATCAGTAAGCGCACCAAGCACTTTATATGGTTCAAACTTCACAAGTTGTTTCCTATGGTACATATTACAGTTTTTCACATTTATAGAAGTACCTTGATATTACCATTGCATTCATTAGATTTGTCTTAAAATTTCTTTCAATTGCCAGGTGCAGTGGCACACACCTGTAATCCTGACAGCTTGGGAGGCTGAGTCAGGAGGATCACAAGTTCAAGGCCAACCTCAGGAATTTAGCAAGGCCCTAAGCAGCTTAGCAAGACCCTGTCTCAAAATAAAAAATAAAAAGGGACGAGGATGTGACTCAGTGGTTAAGCACTCCTGGGTTCAATCCATAGTACCAAAAAAAAAAATTCTTTCAGCTACCTTTTAATAGCAAATTTCCCTTTGAGCACTGGACTTGTTTTTATGAAGACAGTCAAATGAATGTGCTCCAGGTTTCGAAGCGCTATATACAATTCATAGTATTTATCACAGTTAGCCCCATGTAAAAATCTGGGGTTAACTGTGATAAATACTATACATTTTATCTCTTCAAATTGACAATGGAACTTGCCAAGGATGAGAACCATATTCCCCGTAAAATAGCATGTTTTAGGGCATTTTCTAGACTCCTGAAGTTTCTTGATGTTACTGAAATATCTAGAAGTGAGTTTAATCACAAATTCCAAACATGCATATGGCTGAGTTTCTCACAATTCACCTCGAAGCTTAGCTTTCATGTGCACTATATTATTTCCCTTCTTGAATATTCAATCATTCCCTCATTCAGAAATGTTTAAATGCCTAGTACATACCAAGTACTCTGCTAGAAATTGTCTTTCTGAGCATTTTACCAAATATAGAACCCTTGTATGTGTGACTTTAGTGACACCTGAGATTACATTGCTAAAGGAAGCTTGCAAGAATAATCTAGCATTCACATGGTATAAACTTTCTAATTTTTTTAAATAGCTTTATTGAGACATAAGTCAGATATTATACAATTTATATTATTCACCCTTTTAAATTCTACAATTCAGTGGCTTCTAATATATTCAAAGAAATGTGTAACCATGATCATTATCTGTTTCTAGCACCTTTTCATCACCCTAAAAAGAAAGACTGCCTGAATTATCACTCACTCCTTATTCCCCTCTCTCAACTTCTAACAGCCACTAATTTGCTCTTCTTTATGAATTTGCCTCTTTGTGTAAATGGAATCATACAATATATAATCTTCTATGTCTAGCTTTTTTCATTTAGCATATTTCAAGTTTCATCCATATTTTAACAAATATTAGTACTTCATTTTTTTATATATATATAACCAGATATTGAACTCAGGAGCACTGAACCCTGTGCCACATCCCCAGCCCTAGTTTGTATTTTATTTAGAGACTCACTGATTTGCTTAGCACCTCACTTTTGCTGAGGCTGGCTTTGAACTTGCAATCCTCTTGCCTCAGCCTCCTGAACTGCAGGGATTATAGGTGTGTACCACCATACCCGGCTGCTTCATTCCTTTTTAATGACTGAATAATATTTCATTGCATGGATATACTACATTTTGTTGATTGATTCATCAATTGATAGACATTTGGTTTGTTTTCCATTCTTTGGTTATTTTAAATAATGCTGTTATGAACACTGATGTGTGAGTTTTGATGTGGAATATGTTTTTGCAGTTCTTACATTATTTTGGAGTAAAATTTCTAGGTCATATGATTCCTCCATGTTAAAATTCTTGGAGAATTGTCTTATAATTTCTCACAGCAATTTCATTATTTTGCATTCCCATCCATAATGATGAGGGTTTAAAAGTTCAAATTTATGCCTTGTATTTTCCAGCAAAGAAACACATATTTAGTAATTTAGTATTTGTACTCTGAATCTTTGTCCTGACAATCTTCTTGCATGTTCTACAACAAAGTCACAAAATGCCTTCTTTTCATGACGCTGTTAAGTGAGTTGATACTCCAGTGGTTTCTGGTTTTATTTATTCTAGCCAAGGACAGATGACAGAAGCAATTAAATATTTGAAAAAAGTTGTGAACATTACAAGAAACAATTTTCAAAACCTGGATGTTGTGAAAGCGAGTACAATGCTTGGGGACATCTATAACGAAAAAGTGAGTATCTGTGTCTCTTGTTTATGGAGAAATTCACAGTTTTAAGAGTCTTTTCCCATTTGAGCCTCACCTTCTCACAATGGCTGATGCAGAGAGGCTGGGGCTGGAAAACACAGTTAATGCACAAAGCAAGGGCTGGAGGACAAATTCTCTCCCCTCCTCTTCCTCTAGCTCTTTAGTGCCATGTGGGCACAGTGCCCACCGGATCTTCACCTGATTCATATTCACAGCCAATAAGGACATGAAGTGACTTTGGATTGGGGGAACAATTAAAATATTGGAAATCAAGGAATTTCATAATAGCACTGAGATCTTCTCTGCCCACACGGATATTCATTTCATCTTTCTAGCTCCACATTCTTGTTTGATCAGCCCAGCTATGATTCCCTCCACCTAAGTCCCCCGGAGTAGAAGCCATCATCCCAAGAGTAATTCCAAAGAGAATCTAAAATGGAATTTGAACAACTGATTGGCGGTATGCAAAAAAAAAAAAAAAAAAGAGCAGGAAGAAGAGAAAAAAATAATAAATTATACTATCACACAAAGGGTGTAAAATGGACTTTTGATTTATTTTCTTCTGATTTTGTGTTAAGTTATCCAGATTTTCCTTCAGAAATCTTAGGAAAGAAGTTTATTTCTATAGTCATAATTGCTGTTTGGATCACGAATAAGATCTGTCATTTTTCAAGGGTGATTCTGTTCTCCAACTGCATACAGGTTGATCAGTTTGGGAGGATGATACATGGTCATTAAGAGCACTAACTCTGAAATCAGACTAGTTGGGTTGGAAGTCCTGCTTGTTCAGCTTTTTTTGCGGGGGGGGGGGCGGGTACTGGGGATTGAACTCAGGGGCACTTGACCACTGAGCCACATCCCCAGCCCTATTTTGTGTTTTATGTAGAGACAGGGTCTCACTGAGTTGCTTAGTGCCTCCTCACTGATGCTGAGGCTGGCTTTGAACTCACTATTCTCCTGTCTCAGCCTCCCAAAGTCCTGGGATTATAGGTGTGCGCCATCATGCCTGGCTCTGCTTATTTAGCTTTAAGGCATGGAACCTGGGACAAGTTCTATATGCTGGGATACCTCAATTTTATCACCTCATAAGGTGGTTGTAAGAACTGAATTAATACATGCAAAGCACGTGCAGTAGTGCTTTTGAGCAGGAGAAGTAGGAGCCATCGACATATTTGCTATTGTCTCCACTCTCAGTGGTATCACATAACTGCCATTTCCAGACCTTCAGAGTTTTACTTACCCCAGGCCTCCCCTATTCTAAGTGGCAGTGCCATTCAAACCCACTACGCTGTTCTATTTGCTATAAAATTGACTTTATTTCATAACAATTTAGGATTTTTTAAAATGAGTTTGAAATTAACTTGAATGAATGAAACTAATGTTTCTTTAGTTCCTGCTTTGGAAAAAGTCTTTACAAACAAGGTGCTTCTTTTTTCTCAGCCTTCTATCTTGCTCTTTCTGGTTCATGCACCTCCCTGTACTCTCTTGACTCCCTCCTCCTCTAGGCACCTGGCTCCATTCTCTCCTGCCTCCCGCTTCCTGGCCCCTGTTTCTGGTCCTCTCCTCCTCCCCTCTTCTCCCTCACTCTGTTTCCCCTCTTTTTTGTGCACCTATCACCCCAGGTGCACCCAGGTTTTCTTCTCTGTTGTGGCCTCCTCTGCTGCCCCCTCCAGTCATCTCCAGGGTGCTGCTGTCTGCTCTCTGGACCCCTCTCACGGCTTCATGTCTGCTTTTGTTTACTTTTGAGAACTCAGTGGTGAAAACAAGACAAGACTTGTACCCTGGTGAGGATTACTGTCTAATGGACACTTAGAGTGGCAGAAATGACATTTCTAATAGAAAGACACAATCTTACTTTTTAAAAGGATTGCTCTTGCCAGGCAGGGTGGTACACACCTGTAATCCCAGCACTTTGGGAGGCTGAGACAGGAGAATCACGAGTTCAAAGCCAGCTTCAGCAACAGTGAGGCACTAAGCAACTCAGTGAGACCCTGTCTCTACATAAAACACAAAACAGGGATGGGGATGTGACTCAGTGGTCGAGTACTCCTGAGTTCAATCCCTGGTACCAAAAAAAAAGATTGCTCTTCAAAACAGAAGTATAAAAAGTACAAATCATTTGACCCTCCCACCAAAAAACACCCAGAACATAGCCCTTTAAATAACATGAACATCAACTGTCAGCCTGTATGTTTCTCATTACAGAAAGATAAGGAAATGAAACAGTAAACTGTACTGAGGAGTAATATTTTTACACTTGCATTTTCTCAACATTTTTGCTGAGAGTTTATATCTCACCAGTGTGTTGTTTTATTCTCTCATTTTTGATTCTTGGAGAAGAAGAGTTTAATATCTAAAGGCTAGAGACATGCTACAATATCCAAAGGCTGTGTTAACTGCCAAAAGTAAATTTTTTTATTAGTTTATCCCTATTCTAGTCTCTCATGTACACTCTTTCTGCTTATTCTTTTTTTAAAAAATGTTTGATTAGTGCATTATAGTTAGACATAATATTGGGGTTCATAATAATACAATAATACATGCATGGAATATAATTTTCTCCATTTCTGTCCCTAGTACTTCCTCTTTGCCTCCACACCTCCCGCCCCTCTTCTCCTTCCTCTCCTGGCCTTCCTTCTATTTATTTATTGTTTTCTTTAAATTGGTACTTTGTATATATACATAAAGATAGAATTTACTATGGTATATTCATATATGTACCTAGAATAATTTTGATTTTATTCTGTATTTTCTCCCCTTTCCTGTCTCTCCTCCCTCCCCTTCTACTTGCCAGGTTTCCCTTCTGTTTTCATGGGATCCCCTTCCCTCACACTTTTTTCCCTTATTTTGCTCTAGCTTCTGCATATGAAAGAAAACATTCGACCATTGACCTTTGGAGTCTGGCTTTTTTCACTTAACGTGATGGTCTCCAGTTCCATCCATTTACCAGCAAATGCCATAATTTCGTTCATCTTTATGGCTGAGTAAAACTTTATTATGTATATGCCACTTTTTCTTTATCCATTCATCTGTTGATGGGCACCTGGGCTGGTTCCATAACTTGGCTATTGTGGATTGTACTGCTGTAAACATTGGTTTGTGTGTATCACTATGGAATGCTGATTTTAGTTCTCCTGGAAAAATACCAAGGAGTGGGAGAGCTAGGTCATATGGTGGTTCCATTCCTAGTCTTTTGAGGAATCTCTATACTGCTTTCTAAAGTGGTTGTACTAATTTGCAGTCCCACCAACAATATATATGCATGTACCTTTCTCCCCACATCCTTGCCAGTATTTATTATTAGTAGTATTCTTGATGATTGCCACTCTAACTGGAGTGAGACAAAATCTCAATGTAGTTTAGATTTGCATCTCCCTGATTGCCAGGGTTGTTGAACCTTTGTTCATATATTTGTTGGTCATTTGTATTTCTTCTTTTGAGAAATATTTGTCTAGTTCTTTTGATCATTTATTGGTTGGATTATTTGGTATTTTGGTGTTAAAGGTTTTTTGTTTATTTGTTTGTTTGGTACCAGGGATTGAACCCAGGGGCATTTAACCACTAAGCCACATCCCCAGCCCTTTTATATATTTTATTTTAGAGGCAGGGTCTCAGTGAGTTGCTGAGGCTGTCTTTGAACTGACGATGCTCCTGCCTCAGCCTCTCTAGCTACTGGGATAGTGTTAAGTTTTTTGAGTTCTTTATATATTCTGGATACTAATTCCCTATCAGAGGAGCAGCTGGCAAAGATTTTTCTCCCATTCTGTAGGCTCTCTATTCATGCTCTTAATCATTTCCTTTACCCAGCCAGTTTATCTATATCCTACTATAAATTTTGGAGGATTCCAGGTATTCATGCAATTTTTAAATATATATGCTTCAAATGTACAAGTTTATTGGGATACATTAATTATTCCTGTAGTAAATGCTCACTGATAAATAGATTGGTATTAAGTAGCTAATAACTTCATGGGATTTTTATGACATCACACACCAAAAACAAAGCTTGATTTGTTACTCAGATTGTTAAAATTATATTTATTTTTGTGAGTCATAATTATTGTTATTATTTGGGGGACATTCCTTAAGCCTCAAGAGATACTAGTGACTTTCAGCTGACTGAGTTGTTAAGTCATTGCTGAAAGTATAATTTCAAAGGTATTAGACATAACAGAGTGGATTTAGTAGAGCTAAATGATGGTTTTGGGTTTTTTTCCTCATTATTTTGAGATGAGGTAAGAGTCTTATTAACAACTTGAATTTCCTTCCATTTCTGCAAAGCCATTTCCTAAGAGAACATCAACAACAAATGTTTTTATCCCTCTAGTTTAGGAACTTCTAAACATTTCCTGACTGTAGTGTATGCTTTTATTCCAGTTATATGGCTAAACAATTTCACAAAGTTTTTGCCCCTCAAGCTAAAAGTATTGATTTGTAGTAAAAGGTATTATGCTTTTCCAAAAAGGAAGCTATAGCAAAGTCCAGAGAGACTACCCTGGGTTTTGTCTATTGGAATTTGAACTGGGCTCAGCCACTAATTAACTGAGCAAGTAAGTTCTTTGCTTCAGTTTCCGCATCTTTCAATTGTTAATAATAAGATTCCTTGAAGCCTGCCTATATAAGGACTAGAGGTTTAAAAGTAGGCAGATGGTGCCTGGTAGAGTTCCTGGCATATATTGCATATGTAATTCTTAGCTCCTTACCATCTCAAGCTCAGATCTCTCCCCTCACAACTCACTGCCTATTTGGCATTACTCACTCAGATCATTTCAAAAATAACCTACTAAAAAAATTCACTCACCATCTTTCCCTTAAACTCTCTTCTGCCAAGTCTGTATCTCTAATCCGGGTCTCTCCTTGGACTCGAGACCTGTAAAAGCCAACTGCTTACTTAGCATTTCCACCTGGATTTCTAATAGACACCTCAAAGTTCACATACTTTGCCCTCTTCACCTGCTCCCCTCATCTTTCCCACATTGATAAAATGAGCAGTGTCCTTATCCACTAGCCCTGGGTAACTCTTGATGTTTCACTCCACTCTGATACCCAATCCAGAGGCAGACCCTCACCCTGATGCCACCAAAATGCACTTCAACCCTCGCAGCTTCTGTCTCTCTCTGCTATCACCACATCCTTGTATAACACTTTATTTTCTCCCCTGGACCCCTACAGGAAGCTCAGAACCCATTTTCTCTACATGCAGGCTTCCCCACGCCATACCATAAACCAGCCTCCACACAAGAGGCCAAAGTAATCCTTTAAAAATGTAAATGAAATGGTGTTATTTCTCCACCTAAAATACTTCCATTACTTTCCATTCTTCTGAGAACATAAGTAAAATTCCTCACCCTGTCCTGAAGTATGAGATGGTCCTTGCTTGTCTTTAGTTTCAGTGCTTCCTGGCTCTCTTCCTTACCCAATCTCCCCCCCCACCACCACCACACACACACACACACACACACACACACACACACAGTCAAAGTGATTTTCCTGGACTTCGCATACCCAGCCAGTCCCTATCTTGGGATGTGTGGCTTCAGTAGAATACTCTCCAATCCCTGAACCTGGCATTGCTGGCTTCTTATCATTTAAATCTCTGTGAATGGCCACATCTTCCCAGGGGGCTTTTCCCTGGCAACCCAATCCAAAGTAGCCCCCACGTGGCTCTTTACCTTTTCTGTATTCTAAAAAGGCTATGTAGCATTTATCTTACAGTCCTCTTGTTTATGATACTTCTTGTCGTTGTCCTTTAATCTGGCTAGGATGTAAGCTTAATAAGAGCAGAGTCCATGTCTGCCTTGTGTATTATTTTATTCCAGTGCCTAGAAATATGAACCTGATGCAGAGCTGGTAAGCAAAACCCTGTCCGTTTATTGAACCACTTTTGTAACCAATTTCATA
This sequence comes from Geosciurus inauris, assembly GCA_004024805.1. Classification (NCBI taxonomy): domain Eukaryota; kingdom Metazoa; phylum Chordata; class Mammalia; order Rodentia; family Sciuridae; genus Geosciurus; species Geosciurus inauris. Next base: position 19,550 of record PVHX01003673.1, on the reverse strand, counting down.
CTACTTGAGAACAGTAATCTCTCACCTGTGAAATTCTAAACTTCTCTTTCATTTTTGTTCGATATTTTAGCATTTTAAAAACTTGCCTTGAATCTTTATAAGCGAATAGAAAAATGCTGCTACACCTTGGTCTACCTGAGTGTTAGGCCCTCCCCGAACCACTCTTCCCATACCCTTTCTGGCTTCATATTGCTCACACAAGTTATCATCATATTCTTAACAAAAATTCCCAATAAATAATATTACTATAGGACAAAAATTATAATAGAAAACTATGTTTGGAAAAATATTGGAGTTAGCATTTTCTATGATATTAAAGTATTGTTATAATTACAATTACCACATCTTTAAAATATCCTAGTTAATTTACCTTTCTCTATATAATCATGGAAGATGGGCCACCCATTCCACTGTCTGGATATGATCTTTTGATGGAATGTTAATTAAAAATATATAATTAATATAAACTGGTGAAATGAGAATGTTTTAGGGAAGATAACCAGGTATAGACCTTTTATGAGATTTCTCATTCCTTAATAAGATTAGAAGATAATCACATTGTTAGAAGAATGGGAGCTCCAACACTAAAATGATAGGAAAATTGGGTAGGAAATGATTTATCCTTAGCACTGAGAAAATGCCCATTTATTTTGAGCTTGTTCATTGGAGAGAGTGACATTTTAGACACAAAGAAGAATCTGGTAAAAATCAGAATAATGCATGAAAATTCTATGTTATAATGTAATAATTCAAGCTTTGTTTCAAAGTCTATGATGTCATTGAGATCCTGTGCTAGAACTGTCCACTAAAAGCTTATCAGAGACATTTACAATCTTAAATGAAGTTTCCTCTTCCCATAAGATGCATTTATGAAGTACATAAATTCACTGCATATTCTCACACTCATCTTTAAGATTTCCAGGACTAATTTCTGGAATCTTCCAAATTTTATAATAGGATAGAGATTACTTGATAACAGAAATGAACTTCTCTTTTGGAGAAGAGATTAAATCTAGATAATAAACTCCTGAAAAAAAAAAAAACTCTAGAAATACAATACCTATTAATGAATCACATTCTAAAACGGTATGTATAAAATTGCTCACATCTAAGAAAAATTAATGTTGTGTTTCCTTTGGCAGTGTTTTGAAATAGAGAAACGTAAGCTGATACCAGTTTTGTGGCAGTGTGTGTATGTCAGAAGATAGAATACTAGGCACAATATGAGAGAAGAATAATTAAAATGCTTCTGTTTTAGGGGAACAAACATTTGTCATATGATCTAATCAAAGTTTTAGGCATAGCATTTTCTCTACTAATAGCAGGCTCACCACTTTGCACACTTGCCCATTCACTGCAGAATTTGCCGCTGCCTGGCATGGAGCTTAGCACAAGGTGGGTGCCTGATCAATGAACAGAAGAATGAATGGGTTAATTTTAAAGTAATAATATATAAAAGTAATTCTGGAAATCTAAATATAAGTCTATTTACTTACAGTCCCTAATTTTCCTAATTAAAACTCTCACTTGAAGCAACAAGCAGCCTAAAACTCTGAAGTATAATTAGAAAAATTAGATATTTAAGTTTCTCTGTTTATACAAACAAGCAGTGTTTAGTCTGGTCATATATTTTCATATATTTTATCCTAAATCCTTAATGTCTATCAGGATTATCTATCATTTTATTTTCATCATTTTCAATATTTGTATTATTTCTCAATTATAGTTTGCTTCATTGATATATGAATGTCTTTGATATGGTTTTATTTTTTCCTGATAAATCTTTTGTTATATAAATTCTGTTTTATAATTTTTAATGAGAAAAAGTTGCTTACTGCAACAAACAAAAGCTATTCCTGCTGTAATATGGAGGGATTCTTTTGAAATTAACAGACTTACTTGGGAGGGATCCTTTGAGTAGACAGTTCACTTAAACTGTCCTTATGAGCATATAACATGCAGTGGTTGAATGTTCATGTGTGCAACACAGCAGTCACACAAGTCCTGATCCTCCTCCTCCTCACCTTACTAGCAACTTCTTTATTGAATCAGTAGGATTACTCTCCGCATGCTGTAATTAGACAGAGGTTCATGGAGTTTGGCATGTTCTACCTGTACCATTGCTTGGTATACACCTGATTCTATAGAGTTTTTATGCCCATTGTCCTCATAAAATGGTATCAGAAGATGACTTAAAAACTCAAGCAAAACATTCTCTGTTGTAAGGGTTTCTTTTCAAAAGACTGTCTATGCATGTTTTTTGAAACTTATTTTTTTGCTATTATTTTAAACCCATTATTATTATCATTATCATCATTTAATTGTACATCCTTATGAGGAACAGTGTTGTAGTTTGACCCTATGTATACAACATGTAACAATCAAATTAGGGGGCTAGGTTGTAGCTCAGTGGTAGAGCGCTTGCCTAGCATGCGTGAGGCACTGGGTTCGATCCTCAGCACACATAAAAACCAATAAATAAAATAAAGGTATTGTGTCTATCTACAACTAAAAATATTTTAAAAAAAGATCAAATTAGGGTAGTTAGCCTTTCCATCTATAAGCATTATTAAAATTTTGAGTAACACGTAACACTTGTATGTGTTTATAAGATATGGTGTGAGATTTCAATACACATATATAATGTATACTGATCAAGTCAGGATAATTAGTGTTTCCATCTTCTCATCGTTTCCTTATCTAGGAACTTTCATGCACTTAGTTACCAAGAAAATGTGTAATAGGTCACTGTGAACTGTAGTAGCGCATTGTGCTGCAGAGGGCTAGAAGTTATTACTTCTCACTGGGTATCAAGAATGCTTTTGTTTATGTGCCTGGAAGGGGAAGAAGGCAAGAGGAGTGCAGGGGATGGGACAGAGAATCCCAAAGGGCTATAAGTCAATAAAGAGGGAAAATTCTGTTCTTTCGAGTCCTCACAAGTATAGCTCAATCCTCCTTTAAGGAAGAGTTGTAATAAGGATTTTTAGGCAATTGGGGAGGGGCAGAGATGGTCTCTTCTCTGTGACTCAATTTCATCATCTATGAAGTAACAATAACACTGTTTTCATAGGATGGCTTGTAAGGTTAATGACTTATGAAGTACTTAGCACTGGCCCTGATGCTTCGCAAGAGCTAGGTAAATGCTATTTATTTGTAGACAACAGCTTTTAAGAGAGGTGAGAATGAAAAAAAAAAAGCTTAAAATTTTTCAACTTAGTCAAGTTTAGATGATCCTTTTATTTGTGCTGTCAAGATCATAATTTTTTAAGAAATCTGGGACAACATCTTCCGTGAAGAATCCTAGTTCACATATAGAGAGTAGTAAGTGAACAAGCCGATAGATACAGCCATTTCCACTGATCTGAGATGACCAGATTTTAGTCACAGCTCTTGCTATGACTTAAAACAAAAGATAGTAAAAATATTTCATTAGGTAAATCAGGACTACAAGTAATAATATTCTATGCAAATCAATATGAATTGGTTCAATCCTTCTCAGATTTCTTTATTTGGGGAGGGTACTGGGGATAACACTCAGGGGCACTCCACCACTAAGCCACATCCCCAGCCCTATTTTGTATTTTATTTAGAGACAGGATCTCACTGAGTTGCTTTGTGCTTCACCATTGCTGAGGCTGGCTTTGAACTCGTGATACTCCTATCTCAGCCTCCTGAGCTGCTGGGATTACAGGTGTGCGCCACCGTGCCCAAGCCTTCCCAGACTTCTTGACACAACCATATGAAACAGTCAACATTTGACCATATTTTATACGAAAGAACTTAAATTTCCTATAGCTCAATGAAAAAGATACAGCTTTTCTTACCAAATTAATTTCAAGGTATTGTGTGGCAAATAACCACTACTCTGGGGGGAAAAAGCCTAATCTAATGGAGAGCCGGTTTGCCATCCCCTTGTTCTTCATGAACAGAATTCATAATTGTGGACAGATCAGTGTGGGACATGCCAAGAAGAGATGAGGAAATACATGAAATGGTAAAATAAAAATTAAGAAAAAATTCTCTGTCTTATCTTTGCAGGGACACTACAACAAAGCTTCTCGGTACTTTCAGCAAGCTTTTGACACAACGGTAGAACTCATGAACTTGTCTCTGCTGGACGAAACCAAAGTTCATTATGGAATTGCAAAAGCCCATCAGATGATGCTGACAATGAACAACTGCATAGAATCTGCGGATCTCACCAGCCTCAACTACCTGCTGTCCTGGAAGGAGCGGAGGAGTGACATGGATCTTGATCAGGTTGTCGGTAAGTCTCTAGGTTTTGGAAACCGTTTCGTTTTTGTACTGTTCTTAATGGTTAAGTTATTTTTGTGGGAAAGGTCATTCAATCATTGATTTTAGTTTGATTGGTAATTTTCTTTCTATTGATTTCTTACTATGTGAAGGTTGGATATTTTGTGCAACATTGTACCTCTGACATTTAAAAGAAGTGTAAAATAGTTGTAATGATTTGTTCTAGCTGACAAATTACCATTCTCAAGCTGATTTTTTAGTCCACAATATGTACTAATCAGTTGTAAGTAATGTGAAATAAGCTTATACATTTTTATAATGCTCAGTGTCATACTGTGTATGGACTTCCTATAAAGGAAGTGTTGGTGGATGCTAAATGTGTATTACACACTTACTTGACTGATACTAATTTTTCTATTCCGCCTTATCAATTTGAGCTTGAATATTAATTTGGAAAACATCTGATAGTACTTTCTCTTAATTCTACTTTTTTCCAATATATTTTTATTGTGACAAATTGGAGTTAAAATAGTCCATTGAAAACAACTAGACAGGATGTAAGGGTTAGCTTTGTGTGTCCACTTGGTCAGGCTCTAATTTCCAGTTAAGAACTTTAGAATAGAACATCTAAAAACAAATCTCAGACCTTCCTGTTAGACACCTTTGAATCACCCAATTATTTGTTTGCAAACCAAACTTATTAATGTAAAAATATTTGAAATATTTTGGGACAACTCAAGTGGAATTGAATGATGTCTGAGGAAATCATTTAGATGGAACCATGATCTGTTCAGGCATTTATTTATTTCTTCCATAGACTACAATAGTAAATTAGGCACAAAAGAATTATATTGTCTCTTAGATCACTGGAATACCTCTTACCACTCTTGGTCCCGAATTGTAAATTGAGGAAAGGTCTTGTATGGATACATGCACACTAAGAGGGAATTAAGATGAAGCTTTCACAAGCAGACAGCTGGGTGAATTTCAGTGTGCTCAGGTGCCCCTAAAATGTTTATGGTTAATTATTAACTGACCTCTTTTAGAAAGAATTTCACCTACAGCAGTATGGTGTCTTATTATCGTGTATTTGGAAGTTCCTTCTGTAGTCTTCTACCCAGGTTCTGACGTTTTCTATCCAGAATGACAGGAGATAAAGCAGAGGAAGTGTGATCCATGTTAGACAACCAGTGCTGATAAAGTTTCAGTAGAGAATAAATTGAGCTACTCACGTTTTCAAAATAAAAGCTCTCCATCACAATGGTAATTATAAAAAAAAAATACTCCAGAAAACACCATCTTCTGATCAGATCCAAGTTTATGTATTACAGTCCTGGTTTCAGCTTTTTAAAATTCTCTCTGCTTTGCTTCACTCTAAAAAAACTATTCATTTTTCTATACTTTTTATATTTTGTCTGCTTTTGGTAAGGTCATGTTCCATCACACAAAAAAAACTTAGAAACAAAGCAAAAAACACATCTCAAAATTTTCAGTCTTCAAAACTCAGTTTTTCATATGGTGAAGAGGGAAGATGCATTCTTCAGAGCACTATCAGGACATACCGCCTTACTCATTCATCTCATGCAGATTAGAAATCTATGCATGGATGAGTTTCATCACTGTAAAAGTGAAAAATAATAATCTTTCAGATTTAAGTGCAAATGAGAAGTCACTTCTCATATTATTGGCATGCTCAGGATTTTTAGGGCTAATCTCTCTATTTGGAAATAAAACCTGCAGGACATTATCAAACATGTGAATGTTTACATAAATATTTTTGGTTCAAACTACACTCAAATCTGCTTTAAAATGCTCTGAACACTTTCAACCACAACTCCATCCATCTTGATGTTTGTTTCTTAAAACTCTTCCTTGGCTTCCCACTGGCCGCTCTTGTCCTTTGTCAACTCTTCCTTCCCGCGACTCTCCTACACCCACACTCAAGGCTCCTTAGTATCCACTTTCTTCTAGTACCAGTTTCCCCCAGGGAAACGCAGCCCACCCAGCTGGGTCCTTAGATGCTGAGCCCTTCCTTGATCCTCTCCTGTTTACAAGTGTTCTCTTCTTTCTGTCCCCAAATTGAATGTCATTCATTTCGACCAGGTACATTTGGTTTGTCATACTCTGTATCCAACATGGCGATTTCTGCAGTTACCTCAGCTGCCTGATGAAGAGGGTGAGTCTCTCAAACCCCAGTTCTGATTCTTGGTATTCCCTACAAAAGAAGGCATAAATGTTTAATGTCCACCAGTTCCCAAGTAAATATTTGTTGAATTAAATAGAATTCAAAAGGAGTATATATGCCCCGATCATAGATTAGTTCACACTAACCACTTCTGTATAACAAAATCCATGGGTTTCCTTGGAAAGCCTATGATCTCACACAGTACATGGATTACCATCCAATTATCACATGAATGAAGGACCACGCTTCCCAAACATGATGTTGACAAATTGACAAAATACAAGAACATTATTTGGAAAGCTGAACTGCTTTTAAGTTTTCAACTTTTGCCTTTCTTCTATGAAGAGGAATCTTTAATCTTGCTATTGAGGGTCCCATGTATTCCAAAAAAAAAAAAAAAAGATCAAAGATCTGAAAGATACATTATAAAAGCTGTGCCGTTATCATCACCTCTGAGACTTCCATCCTGCAAACAAATCATTAGCTTAGAGAGCAGGCAATATTCTTTTAAGCAGAGGAACATGACCCCCTAAGGGAATAGAGCAGTGAGCACACTCAGGTCCCTAGATGAAATAGAACAGTGACTCACCAGCAAACCGCTCTCATCTTTGTGCCTTTCAGAGGAAATGATGCAAATACAGGAACTTTCATACTATTCAAATACTTAGTATGGTTGGGATGATTCATCTCCCTCCTTCCCTTTCCAATATTAAAAAAGAAAAGAGTCTTCTCCCAAATTTGGGGATTTGGAAAATAAATTCAAATTTGTTGTATTTCACCAAAAGTATTCCAGCCTGAAGCAACTGAACTTGATTGGCTCTGGGAGGCTTAAGGGCCCATGCATTTCTATGAGTTCTCCAGAACAGACTTTTACCTTCCTTACTAGAACTATTATCTTTACAATCAAGGAGAATTGGGGGGGGGGGTAGGAAAGGTTAATTTGTTTTGCCTTTTGGACATCGTGGACCTAGATGGGGAAACAGCAACCCTTTCCAATTCAACTTTATAGCAATGTTAATCTAGATGTGTAATTATAGCCATTTAAGTTAATCTAAATGTGTAATTATAGCCATTGTTAACCACATCATTGATGAAAATTGTATCAGTAACATAATTTTTTAATTCACTTCCTTATTGTATTCAAGTGTAAATTATATCAGAGCAATAAAATGCAAGTCCTAAGTATAGAAATAGATGAAAATGTGGGCTAGGTTGGTACTTAAAGATGCTATTTTCTATGAGATGAAATGTAAAGGTTACTTGAGTGGCAAAAATTATCACCCTAGTTTGATGAATCCTTTAATATTCCTACAGGAAAACCATCAAACCCATGAATATCTCACAGCCTTTGGCTTATGTTGGCTTCATGTTGCACCATGAGTTTAATGTCGGTCTTTTTGTATATCACATTGTGTTCCAATTTTATATGTAACTATAATGCACCAATTAAAATAAATAGAAGGAAGACCAATAGAATAGAGGAAGGGAGTCAGGGGGAGAGAAAGAAGAGGAAGTAGGGATTGAAATGGAGCAAACTTATATGCATGTGTGAACAGGTCAAAATGAACCCCACCATTATGTACAACTGTAATGCACTAATAAAAGTATTTTTTTAAAGGAGAAAAAACAAGCAAGAAAAAGCTACACTCATGATGGGAACTCATTTTCTACTGAGGTCATTTCTTTCTGTATGTTAAATAACCCTACATTAAGTAGGAGAAAGTTGCGGAATTAGCCAAAAAGTCAGATCTCTGTCTCTAATAATATATTCAACCATGAGACACAGAAAATGGAGATTGTGGTGAAAATTTTGACTAAATTGCCTTCTGACAACTTAGTGTCACTGCGCAGGGCTATTGCATAAGAGCCCAGTGATCTGGGTTTTAATGCCACATTGAGCACTCATTAGCTTTGGACAGAGAAAGTTTCGTTTCCTTCAGCTTGTTATGTTAAGTTCAAAATAGATCATTGATAATACTCCTCTAGAACTGTCTATTGTTCTTGAGTAAAAGCATCTTTCTGAATGAATATAGTATTTTGTAGTCCTTAAGAGATTTTCCTGAATGTTTTAATTATCATTTCTCCCTCCCTCCAAACTTAAGTTTCTGTGGGCTTCCACAAAAGTGACTTTATCATTATTATTATATACTAAACAGCTAGATAAATGCCAAATACAAGTATTTTATTCATTTTGTTTGGTTGGGTTTTGGTACCAGGGATTGAACCCAGGGGCGATTAACCACTGAGCTACATCCCCAGCCCTTTTTAAAATTTTATTTAGAGACAGGGCTTTGCTGAGTTGCTTAGGACCTCTCTAAATTGCTGAGGCTGGCTTTGAACTCAAAATCCTCCTGCCTCAGCCTCCCAAGCCTCTGGGATTACAGATGTGTCACACTGTGCCCAGCTAATTATTTGATTCTTCTAATAGAATTTATAGCTATCTGAATTTCTAGCTATCTGATATCATGTGCAATTTTCTTTTCCCTGGATGGCACCAATGAGGTTGCTAAACCTAGAGAACTATTTCATCTGGGGATGTTAGATTCACCTTCTGTTTTCAGATCTCTTGCTTCTCAGCATTTCCTCCAGCTCTGCCCTTTCCTCACTGTTTCTAGGGCTCCCAGTTGCTGAATCTGCCCACCGCTCTTCTCATCATTATTCCTTCTCTGCTCATTTCAATCTGTAGCTGCTTCTGCCCTCCTCAATCTAGCACCTTTTCTACATCCTCTTTCCATCTTGTGAAAGTAAGTTAAAATCTTCTGGAGCTTTTTTGAGTTTTATAGAATCACGCAATGATCAAGTTACGTGGTACCAAAGAAATCCGTGGTCCATACTTTTTAATTCTCTTTCCATACTTTTTATGTTCTCAGTCATGCAATGGTAATTTAAAAGACAAAGTGGATTTATAATCCAGTTCTCTCAAATTCTAGTACGAGAGTCTACACATATGTGTTGCCATTTTTTTATATTACAGAACTTCCTAGCTAGTTACGTCATGTCTAACATTTTTAAAGATTGTATTTTAAAATAAAATTTGGATAAAAATAATCATAGTGGAAAGAAACAGGCAAGATGGAGTGACTATGGTCAAGATTTACTCTCCTGCTTTAAACAACAAAGAAACAGGCAAGATGGAGTGACTATGGTCAAGATTTACTCTCCTGCTTTAAACAACTGACAGAATAACAAAGCATATAAGACAACTCTTGGTCCCTGAGGAAAGGAAAACAAATGAGCTGAGTGCATGTTTGTCCTAGGTACTGCTTGGAGAAGGTTCCCAGGTCGTGGCACAGGGAGGAGAGCCAAGGCAGAGCCCAGCAGGCTCCCTGAGTTGAGGGATGGGTTGGTGGCTGAGGAAGGCCTCATGGCTGAATTCACAATGAAGAGAGAGAAAGGCTGGAAGTGTAGCTGAGTACCTAATACATGCAAGCCCTGGGTTTGATTCCCAGCACTGTAGAAAAAGAAAAACTGCAAGAGCTGCACAGAGAGAGCCAGCCTTTGCAGAGTTCTGCAGTCTTCGATTGAGTCCTAATCATTATGTGCATACCAAGAAAATAACAAAATCTGGGGAAAGCACCACTCAGAAAGTCAGGTAGAACAATACAGCTGGAAATACTTTGCATCTCCACCAGTCAGGAAAACCTCACAAAACATGGCGCATTGGAAGGAGGACTCCTTAAGGTGTTGCTTCAGTGATGGGGAAAAATTAGCTCGGGAGGAGAGACTGCTTTGGTCCCACCTAACAGAGCTGGAAGACGAGTATCAAAAGGATCAAACAGTTTTCAAGTAATTTACCTGGGAAGAACAAAACTCAAGAATATTTATAGGAATCAAAAATATCTAGTAACCCAAGAAGATAAGATGTCCAGTACTGGACATGCAATCAAAATTATCTAGACATGCCAAGAAGCAGGAAAATATGACTCATAATGAGAAGATAAATAAATAAATTGGATCCCAAGAAGACACAAATGATAGAGTTAGGAGATCAGTGATTAAAACCATAGTTTCATATGCCAGGTTGGAAACCTCCAAAGTTCAGTTTTGGGACTGAATTTCTTGAGAAAATCCACACTGTTGGTCTCTTCTTTGGGAGCACCCTGTTCTAGCAGCCATATTCTCAAGGCCTAGCAGTTGGGTCCCTTTAAAGGGCTGTGTTTAGTCACCCCATCGTTGTTTTTCTCAGATTGCAGAGATATCTGCTGACACAGGGTGGGTCATGTGTTTTTCCCTGGGTAACTTTCAGATCCCAGTCATCACCACCTTCTGTACCCATGAGCCTTCTAGAACACATTTTGTGGGTTTTGATGGCTTTCTTGCTATTTGCTGTGAGAAATTGTTTCAGGCTTATTGTATACATCTTTGAATCCAGCAATCGAATCGTCTACTTCTACAAGGAGGCTAAGAAAAGGAAATTTTTAAAAAGCAGAAGGGATTTCTAAACCTCTAAAGATAAATAAATAAATAAATACAATAAAACTAATGATCCTAAATGTGTATCCAAAGCAGAAGGGATTTCTAAACCTCTAAAGATAAATAAATAAATAAATACAATAAAACTAATGATCCTAAATGTGTATCCAGCTGGTGATGGAATCACTCTGAAAGGAAAAATTCCAACTGAATTGAATACAGAGAAATTTGGATATCCTAAATAATGCCTCCCCCTACAAAATATTTGGACTGCTTTCAGTGACTACTGTTGTTGGTTTGATGTTGGTTTGATGTTGTTTTATCATGGAAACTCCGGTGTGTATGATGTACAGTATATCAAACACAATTATGTGATAAGCCTATTAGTGTCAGAGTCCTTACAAACGGGGTGCATTGGACAGGCTACCTCATTTGTAAAATTGGGATGTGGGGAGGTGATCAGACTGTGTGAATTCCGAACTCCTTTTAGTTTTTTAAACCTCTGATTTTTAATTTTCTGAGAAAATTCTTATCTTTTCCATTTCATTTTACTTTAATTAGATTTAAGGAAGTGCTGAAAACCAGAATTATTGTAAGGTTCCAATATGATTTGCAGTACAGCCCATATAATAAATCCTTTACACTATTTTTGCCAGACTGCCGCAGCTGTATTAACACTGTGTTTGGGTGGGAGCAAGATAAAGATATATAGAAAAATCATTACACAATCTCCACCACAATTACTTCAAAGTTCCTTACTTATAGTCTATGATAACAGACTTTTTTATGTCATTTTGGAGCAACAAAATGAAGTACAAATTTGTGGAAAACCCAGGATAAATGAAGCTGTTAATTGGGTAAAGGCGCAGTTTCATGATGGCCAATCTTCTTTAACCATAGTCCCATGTTTCATGATGTAAAGAATTGGGGGTTTGGAGTTAAACAGTCTCTTTTTTTGAATCCCAGCTCAACCACCTCACAGCAGATGGACCTGGGGAACCTACCTCTATTACCTGTCTCTAAGAGGTAGATGACAGATGGAGGCAGCTTATGTTTGGTGTAAAAGCTTATGGGCTTTTACATATGATCTGGTTTTGAAATCAGCCTCCATTGCTAATTACCAATAAAACATCAGGAGAGTTTTTAGACTCAAAAAATAAAATAAAAATAAAGAGAGGAAGATGACAGTTCCCTCCCCAGCATGTGGCCTTGACTGTCCAAGGACATAGTGCACCTATGTAGAAGACCCTTTGGCTGCCTGCCCGATGGCTATTGCCCATCTTCCTACCTGTCAGCAGATTGCCTGATCGTTCTCACCCCTCCAGCTGCCATGTCCCCAGGGGAGGTGGCCTTTCTCCATCGCAGTGGTTGAATAAGTACTATATAAGCCAGCCACTGTGATCTCGTTAGACTTGCCGCGTGACAGCTTTCGGGGAGAATGTGTGACACATAAGTCTAATTCTCAATATAAGAGAAGAAAATCTGAGGAATTCCTGGGAAGGTGTTCCTCATTCTTGAAATAGGGCGCAAAGTAAGAAGGTTCCCTTTCTCCTGACTTGAAATGTTGATGTGTGGATATGAGATGCCTGGATTTGCTGTGGCCAACTTGAAGCTAAGTTGTCCAGACCCTGAGGATGGTGGCAAGAAAGCAGACAGGACCTAGAGGCTTAAGGACTCCCCTGGCTGCTAAATTAACCAACCCGTAATTACCACCTTTTTTTACGGGAGATAAATTTCCCTATTTTATTCCTTCAATTGACAGAAATTTATATATACTTACATACAATTGATATTTTACATATGGAGCAATGGCTAATTAACACATCTGTTTCCACATAAACTTACTTTTGTGGTGAGAACACTTAAACTTTACTCTCAGTAATTTTCAACATATTGTTATTGATTAAAGTCACTTGGTTGTGCAATCGGTCTCTTAATCTATTCTTCCTAATTAAAACTTTGAGTCCTTTTACCAACGTCTCTCCAACCACCCAAATTTTCTATTTCTAAAGCTACTTTTAGCTGGGTTTTTGTTATTGGCAGCTAATGCCACTCTAAAAATCAAATGCCAAGCAACTATGTCTATTATTGTAGTCCCAGCAGTGAGCAAAGTGCCTGGTGCATAATAGGGCACATGGAAGATTGGAACTGTGGAATTGTTTGTTGAATAAGCTACTTTATACAGCAGAATTTAGTAAATATCTTTAAAACATAACCAGTATCTCAAAATCTAACATTCTCCCTGAATTGTAAACATACCTCGTGTTCTCACCCTCTTCTCAGCTCAATTCCTTTCCTAGTAAGAACACCTACTTCTTCAGAGCATCAAAATTATATAAACATTGCTAAAAAAAAATCAATCTGATTCAACTGACTGATATCATATGGAAAGTCCCTTAACCTATTCAGAGCAATCAGTATTTATTTTTTAAGTTGAAAGATTTCCTATGACCAGAACTAGCACAGTTATAACAAGTAAGTAATTGAAATCATTCAAGCAACACAGGGCAAGCAAATTATGAGTTGTGAGGCCAACATATGGACTTGTATTGTAAAATTTGGGAAGAGGCCTTTAAATTCAACTTTTGTAAACTATTCTTGAATTTCAAAGCTTTCTTTTCTTCAGTAGGAAACTACACTTTATAAAAGATTGCTAGAAATTCTAAATGATAAATCTCCTCTGAGGAATCTGATGAAATCTAAAGTCTCTCTCCTCTCTTCAGAAAAATATACGATTACTGCTTATAATTTCAGAGGGTTCCATAACCATTACTCGGGCAGAACGTAGAAGTTCCAAGTGCCTATAAGTATCTGGTTTTTTCCTTTTCTGGGCATATGGAAGACTGAACTTCTCAGCCTCTCCCTACTGGACAGAGCTATGACTAGCCCAGCAAGTGGGCCCTAGGAAAAAGTCACTTTTGGGCCAATGCATAGGTGAACCCACCTGAGACCCTGTGGCTGATTCTTTCCCTGCTGCAGAGCATGATGGCGAACTTAACTAAAAAAAAAAAAAAAATAGAGCTATAAGATCGAAGCAGCCTGGGTCACCCCATCTCCACATGGGGGGGGTCCCTGGAAAATTATTCCTATCTGCATCCCACATTGCATAAACACAGAATCCTCCTCTTTTGTGATAAACCACTGAAATCTTCAGAGTAGTTTGTTACCACATCTACATTTAGCCTGAACTCCCTCCAGAAGCTCCCAATTCTTCAAGCTGGTTCCCAGAGAAGCAGGAATGGGAATACCGGTGGAAGATCTGGGAAAGTTTATGACAACTTAGGACGTATCTATGGATTGTGGGTCTGCTTGTAATTTTTTTTAAGAGTCTGAGACCCTTAAAATCCTTGGTTTGGAGCATTCATTCTAGTGACAGCACATTTCATTAGACAAATCGAATATAAGCATTAAAATAGATTTTCTATGCACTCCATGATGGTGTCAAAATAAAGCATAAGGACATGAATGTTGTCTGCTTAACTTACTTAAATCATAATAGTATTTTTTTCATAAATACCAAGACAGAGCATAGAGAATTCAATAACTTCAGCAATTGATAAGAAAATAATTACAAAGGGAAAACATTGATTTTGGAAAGACAAATCGATACTTAATTATAACCAAATTTTAAAAGAAAAAGGACAGCAGAATTTGAGCCTGAATTGCAGATTTCCTTATTCAACACAGTTCACCCACCTTCATACATTTTCTACAACACAAGTAACAAGAATAAAGTATTTCATCAGAAGTTAATGCTCACTTCATTGGGAAATAATAATGTAGCTCTAGATCCCTCGGGTTCAAAGATCTTTTTTTTTTCTTCTTCTTCTTCTTCTTATTCCTTTTCCGCCCCCCTCTGAGAATCTCCTTCTCTATCTGCTGCCTTGGTTCAATAAAAGAGAATTCTTGATCGCTCAGACAAAAACGGTACTTCTTTTAGATTCTGCTCACAGTTCTTGGTAGCTGATGGGGTTACCAGTCTTAACTTTCCGGTGCACACAGAACTCACCACTGTCAAGCAAAATGTAGCTAGGTTGCTCTAATCCAGTTGTATTTTAATTTTGTCTTTAATTGCTAGCTTGAGAAGCTTATGAAGAGTTTGTTGGGTGGTTAAGCCATAGCAAAATCAGAGCAAATGCTGGAGCCATAGCTGTATGAAGTTAGTATTTGAAGTTGTAGGAGAAACCAATTGCCACCTGTCTCATTCCCAGTGAGGGGTCTTTGCTTCACTTCTAGCTATGTCTTTTACTTGTGGTCATGTATTCCACATAACTGTGCCTATGTAGGTAAGTGCTTTCTACCACCATTAGAATTTGGGGACCCCCCAATATAAATTCTTTCTCCTATATATATTTCATCTTTCTTTAGTAAGGCTCTGTTAGGACAATTCTAGTTATTCCTGATCCATAAAATTCCTTCTGAAAAAATGAAGTGATATGTCATTTGTATTTAAAGAATGGAGATACTGAAGTCACAAGTTTTTGCTGGCTTCTAATTCTTTCTAAACTTTCCCTGATTGGGGTTTTTTTTTAAAAAAATAATCCACAGTCCCAGAATTCACTTTTTTTTTTAATTCTTTTACTCTATCCTTGTAATTTTCACTCTGAGATAAGAGGGAATGTTCTGGCCTTGTGTGGTGGTGCACACCTGTATGCTAGTGTCTTAGGCTGAGGCAGGAGGATGACAAGTTCAAAGCCAGCCTCAGCAACTTAGTGAGGCCCTAAGCAACTTACAAGACCCTATTTCAAAAGAAAAACTTAAAGGACTTGAGATGTGACTTGAATTCAATCCTCAGTGTTCCCCTCCACCACCAAAAAGTCTACAGTCTAGATTCTATAGTATAATAGAAAAAAAATGAATGTTTTTCATGACAAATATTCTTTTAGAAATTATTTATACTGCCTTATAGTTCATGGCTGACTTGAACAACAATCCCAAGATAACATATTTCACTTTTCATAGGTGATGTTTGCCTCCTGGAGGTGAGCACAGTGTGCTCTGTGGAGAGTGGTAACAGGGAATAGGAGAGCAGTGTCTGAGACTGGGGTCTCTGATGACCTCCTGGCTGTGGCAGCCTAGTGCCTGGGAATGTGCCTATGAAAGGGTACAGGATGCCTAGTGGCTGTGGCAATGCCCTCCATGAGGAGGCTTTGTGGAGGAGTCTTATCAGCCTCAATCTTGATCTCAGGTACATAGCTCCTGGGAATGAAGGAACTCTCCTGCTAGATAACCACAATGTTTCACCAGCTCCACTACTTCTGAACCTGCCCACCTAACAGTAACTTCAAACAATGGACTTTCTTGAGAGCTACACAAAGCTCCTAACATTGCACATTGCAACTGTAGAATGCAGCTATAAGAAAGCTACATACTGTTGCTAGCCCTGTAACATTCATTTATACAAAGAATAATACATAATGCTTGCACAGTCTTTAACCTGATAATGAGACATATATAAATAAAGATTGCTGGCATAATTCTTTAGGCCTCCTTCTCTATCAGAGAGCAGCATTCCACTTGACCCCAACTATATCTTCAAAAACATCTATACACGTGTGAGTCTTTGTTTTTCTTATCCCCTTTTGCCGCTCACCGGAACCTGCTAGATTGGCTCCGCTGGTCATGGCAGTGCTCAATATGGGAAATGTTGGGTGAGAATCTAATGAAAAGAAATGCAAGCATATGTAATGCTGGTCTATCATGACTAGTGTCTTGATCTTCCTGAAATAAATCTTTGAATCACTATCAATGTTCTTGAACATTACTTACTTTCTGAACCTTCTAAACTACTGTGGCAAAGAAATAAATATTAAAAACACTAAACAATATTCAATCTCCCCAAATCCTTAAATCCATTCAGGGTTTTGTTGTTTGTTTGTTTGCCTCTTTCATTTTCTTCTAACCTCAATCAAGGATTCTGAACAAATAAATGTTCTTTCATGATGCCTGTTAAGATTAAACTAAGTTTGACTTTGTTAAACCAATAGGGAAAATTAGTTTTTTCAGTGTTATATCTTTAAGGAACTGCATTTATTGACCTCCAACATGGAATTGGAAACCTAAGATGAAGAATAGACCAGTTAATTTTAGCCTTAGTGAGATGAATCTGATTTATCTGCTTAAGACAATACCTTTCATTGTATCCACAGTTAATAGAGTATGTTTTGTGTTCATACTAAAGGAAGTCTGGTTGAACATTTTCAAAGTGTTCTAGTCTTGTTTATTAGATGCTATACTCCTGGAAGGTGATGTGTAATTTTCAAATCTCATTTACTTTAAATTCAGATATTAAAACAAAAATGGATAAAATGAATGAAGTGAAACTTCACAATCAATAGTCAATAAGAGATTGGCTATGAAAATCAGAATTGAGTCAAAATACCCATCAGAAAATTTTGAGATTACTATTTATACCCTTCAGATCTATTAGGCCCAGATTTTTATCATCACCCCCTAACAGAATTATAAAAATAGGGAAATAAACTGTACAAGAGCCTCTAAGTAATCATTCCCTTTTATCACAATACAAAAAGAGTAATTGTTTTGCATACAGTGTGAGCAAAAGACATATTTTTTCAAAAAAATATTAATAGGCAGAGATGAGCAGGCTGATCTTATGATTGGACCATAGAAATGCTCCCTAAAAATATAGATGTCCAAATACCTACCTTAGATACCTCTCATCTGAACAAATTCATTTGTTCCCTCACCTTCATCCAGGGCTTTCTGTTGTAATTTTATTTGAAATTTTATGTGATGAAATGTGAATATAGTATATTCCTTAGTAATTTGATTGGCAGGAAATAGAGAGCAAAACATTACAAGCACTACTTTTTAATAATTTATAATTACTTACATGAATCTACTAAGTTTAGGCACACAATTATATGACTAATTATGTTGAAAATCCAAGTGGATGCTTAAATAGATGACCATGCCCTGAGGCCCTTCCAGTTGTTTCTGCTGTCTCATTTAACCATGCAAATGTTATTAAACATTCCTGGCTAAAAATTTTCAAGCATGTGCAAGTGTAATTGCATAGATAATTATGCATAATACTGTCACTTTCTATGTCTAACACAGAAATTTTCTTTTTTGAAAACTATCAGCTTTCTACTGTAGCTTTCTCAGTACAAATATGATTTATGAAAGATAAAAGAACAAAACAACCTATTGCTCTTCAGGATTTCTTCTGAACTTTTTGCACATCAGTTCGAAAAAAGGAAAGATCAAGTCATATACTAAAATTAAAGCAAATTTAAAATATCTACAAGTGAAAGAATCTATATTGAACAATAGATCTAATTGAAAGTATATTTCAATAATCATAACTATGATATAATCATATTTAAGTGACCCTAGATCTACATAAAAATTTATTATATAAACAATAACAGGGATATAAAAGAACTACCCACATAAAAATAAAGGCATCAAATTGTTCAGGTTTGCATATACCAAAGCCAGGATTATATAAACAGCAAAAATTGTCTGGAAAAATATTCTAATAGCACATACACATTGGCAGGTTAATTTCTTTTCATGAAAATTATTAAGGAATCTGACAGCACAGAACCTTGCCTGATGCCATTCCTTTCCAGGTTGGATTCTGCACAGCTCTGCATCACTGGTTACCAGAGCAAAGTTTAGCATGCATGTAGCTGATTGGTGGAGCTTGGCTCACATTACCCCATCCCAACTGTATGGAAAGGTAGAAAGTGAGGACCTTTTCAACACTTACAGTGAGAACAAATCTCCACTTCCCACCTAAATTTTTAAATAGAATTTTCTTTTTTTCATTTTTTTTGGTTCTGGGGATTGAACCCAGAGGGGCTTTACCACTGAACTACATCCCCAATCCTTTTTGCTTTCAATTTTGAGATAGGGTCTCACTAAGTTGCCAGGACTTGTCTCGGACTTGGAATTCTCCTGCCTCATCCTCTCAAGTCAGGGATGGGATTACGGGCATGTGCCAGCACAACCAGCTAAGGAATTCTTTTCTTTCTTTTTCTTTTTTTGGTACCAGGGATTGAACCATTGAACCCAAGGATGCTTAACCCCGAAGGCACATCCTTAGCCCTTTTTAATATTTTACTTAGAGACAGAGTCTAAGTTGCTTCCGGTCTTGCTAAATTGCTGAGGCTGGCTTTGAATTTTCCATCCTCCTGCCTCGGCCTCTTGAGCCCACTGGAATTACAGGATTAGGAATTTCTTAAAGATGGAAACAGAGGTTTAGTTGCTGCAGACAGCCTCTCAAAATAGTGCTAAGTATAATGAAGAAAAAAAGAAAGCGGGATAAGAGTATGAGGAAAGAATGGACTTGCTGAGGACTATTTTTAAACAGAAGTTTATGAGAAACCTCTCGAAAGAGGCCTAGGGTGAAAAGAAACCTGACTGAAATAAGATTCCTGAACTATCTAAGGTGGGGAGGTGATACCCAGCGAAAGCTAAATTATTCAACACCAGAAGACCAATATGGCTGGAGCAGTTTGACTGTGGGGGAGAGGGAGCTATGCACTAATGTTTGAGGGGCAGCCAGTCAATTTAGTACTTGTAAAACATGGTAATGACTTTGGATTTTATTCCAGTTGTGGTGGAAAATTATCACTAAAGTGTGAGAAGAGGCCTCTGACTTTTCAAAAAGATCACTTTGCCAGCTGTGTGAAGACTGGGTTGTAAAGCAGTGGACTTTTTTTTT